>MU006565.1:381712-676630 GCA_010093795.1 Sporormia fimetaria CBS 119925
GACTCAATGCGAGTTACGAGACTAGCTCTTCTCCCTATCGAATACAATCCTTGTTTACCTTGCACCTGCAGTCTTCTGCGTCCTGCCCCTTACACGTTCTACGCTGGGAGACTGGAGAGTTCGAGCACACCAACACACTATCGTATGCATCAGCATTCCGCTAATTTAATTCAGAAGTCTGTTTCCGTAAGGTGCTACTTTTCTTGCAAGCTAAGACCCCTACGTTCTGCTCGTTCTCGATCATAGGCATATACATCAAAGCGTCTCAAATCACTATGACCTGATCTTCAGACGGTGTTTAGTTACGGGCCTACAATACCAATCCAATCTCAACCCATCTCAGAATACCCTTTCGCCCACCCGCTCCCCTACGAGTCTTCCCAGCATTTCCCCAACCTCTCCTAACACCTCCTCACCTACCGATCTCCATTCCTCATACGTCACAATCTCAATCCCCAACTTCTTTCCACCCTCCTTGACAAACGCCTGACACTTCCACTCCCTCAGCGGTTCCGTATGCGGATACACGGTCTCAAACTTCGCTTGCACTCCTCCAAACTCCAGACTCTCCACCCAGGCCGGCGCTTGATGCACCACGGAATCGAACCAGGTAACCTCCTTCGGATCCCAATCCGTACACTGCTCAACGATTTCGGAAAGACCCATGGACTCGTGTGGTGCGGAAGCGATATGCTGATTTTGTACAATTCGGAGAAGATCAAGGTATGTCCAGTTGTCCTGGAAGGAGACCCGGAACGGCGCATATTGCCATGTTGGTCCGACGATGCGATCGGCCTCTGGGACGCCGATGTTGCGACCTGTGACTACCTCGCCGAAGACGACGTCCCGGGTTTGGAGGCGGTGGGCAAGAATGAGTGCCCAAGCGGCGGTTGGCAGAGACCCAATAGTGATCCCGGTTGGTCGTGATGAAATGTCGAATTCACGATAGATGTAGGTGGGGTTGCGGGTTGTGAGGGGGATATCCGGTTTGAAATTTGTCATCTTGGAGTTGGCGAGGAGCGACTGCCAGTAAGGAACAGAAGTCGGGATTGCGTGGTTGATGACATGGTTTATATGGCGGGAGAAAGGAGCAGTTGTGCGAAGGGTAGTGCCGGTGTAGAGGGCAGCGAGTTGGTCGTAGAGGAGAGGGAGACACATCTCGTCGTATTGGGCGTGGGAGATGCGGAAGACAAGAATCGATTGTCCAGAATCCTGGGTGAGCAATGCAAACGCGGCAAAGGAGCTGCCATATGGTTTTGGTTCCGATATGTCCTTCTGTGTGTACTCATGAGCATATGCGAGGAGGTCTGTGTCTGTAGGTACCGAAATATGATCGAATGGAACCCGCAAAGTCTCTAGGACCACTCCAAAAGTGCGGCCAGAGTGCGACACAAAAACGGTGCGAAGAACTTCGTTCTGGTTAACAAGCGCCTGGCAACATCCTAGTAGTTGCGCCTCATCAACCTGAGCCGCGAACTGAATGAGGTCGTAGCGAAGTGAGTAGCGTGTGGTGTCAACCGTGCCTTCAATCGCAATGTGCTGCAGAGGGCGTGTCGGGTATATGTTCTGTATCTTCCAATCCTGGTTTTCAAGGCGTGGCTTGGCCGCATCCGGGGTGACGATGTCCCTCTCGAGACCGAGAGCGCTGAATGGCGCGTCCAGATCCACCTGCAACGTTTCTTGTGAAGTCTCCTCCACGGCTAAAGCCGCGAGATCAGACAAGGAACGGCTCTCAAACACCTGCTGCACAGTAACCTTCAGGCCTTGTGCCCGGGCTTCTGAGACCAACCTCATAGCACCAATAGAGTCCCCACCAAGTTCCGTAAAGCTGTCGGCCGCGTTGATATCTTCCGTCGGGATCGACAAAATCCTGCTGAGAAGACCGAGCAGCTTGTCCTCTTTCCCGAATTCTGCGGAAGCAGCCAAAGTGGATAGCGACTTGCTCTCGAAGACTTGACCGACGGTCAGCGTCAGGTCCTGAGCTCGTGCTTCAGAAACAAGCCGCATAGCAGTGATAGAATCACCACCGAGCTCGAAAAACGAGTCTGAAGGGCTAATGTCTGATTCAGACATGTTTAGAATGCGAGCCAGGATATCGCGCAGTTTCTCTTCCTTGAGAGACACTTTCCTGTCTGTCTCTTTCCCAGTCCCACTGGTCTGCGCAGCTGTATCGAGCTGGGTATGAATCGGCTCCTTCGGCTTGAACGATTCTGCGTCCTTCCTCTCTTCCTCTTCGAGCATAGCAACATCCCCAAGTCTCTTTTCTGAATTATTGCAAAACTCCAGCACGATACGATCGAGAACCCCGAGCACGCGCTCCATAACCGGCGACGAGATACAATTCGAGTCGAAGCTCGCCATGATAAGAAAGCCGTTGGCATCCAGCGTGCACACCAACATAAGTGCATATGTATTGAACTTCAGCGCTTCGCGCGCCGCTTCCTCGTCATTTGTAGGCACAAAGCCGTCAGCAGGCGCATCGTCTCCTCTTGGGCTGTCGCTCCAATCTTCGTCTTCTTTCGGATGCAGGACGAGCCCGGTCTTCAAGTCGCATGCGTCACGAGCCTCGCGTGAGAGGCGCCGGATGTTCTGCAGACCGAGGTGCTCGTGAGGAATCGTGCGGACGGTCTGGGCATGAACCTCGTTGAGATACTCGCTTACGGTAGTGCCTCTATCAAGCCTCACGCGGAAGGGAATGGTAGTGATCATTGGCCCTTCAATCTGTTCGACACCGGGAACGGATACGGAACGACCCGTAAGTGTCTCACCGAAGACAACGTCCGGAGATCGCAGATACATACTCGATACAAGACCCCAAGCACCACGAATGACAGTCGCAAGAGTGTTTTGAGACTGTAATGATGTCGGTACTCTGACATAGTGCTCGAGCAAGGAGTCGGCACGCATCGTATAGCTCTTGTACGGCACTGGAGGGAACTGGTGGGGATTTGCTCCCTGGAGCTGATTGCGCCAGAACTTTTCAGACTCGGCTCGGTCCACCGTGGTAAGATATCGTATGAAGTGTTTGAACTCGGCTCCACGCTTTGTCTCCATGTTGTGGTATGCTCGGTTCACGCGTTCGACGACCAAGGGCATCGACCAGCCATCATAAACAGCATGATGGAGAGAGGTAATTACGTATCCCTTCGCGCTGTTCTCTGGCGTAATCACCGCGTACCGGAACAAAGCGGATCCAAGTTCCATAGGCTGCGCTCGGTCATCCTCCAGATATTGTTGGAGGTCTAGGCCGGCATTGCCGAAGTCAGGTTCTTTGAGGACAACTTGGAACAAGCCGCGGCCTGCAACGTTGACGATACGAGTGCGGAGAATAGCACAGTCCTTTGCGGCTTTGTGGAAAGCATTGCCCAGCTTCAAGGCAACATCGACCGGAAGCTCAACAACGCGCTGTGCAACGTAGGCATCAGCGAACTTTGCTGATAGTGCCATGAGGCCTTCTTGAAGCGCTGTACATGGGTACACGTCCTCGATATTGAAGTGTTCGGTGCCGCACAATGCTGAAACTTCGGCCTTTGCATATTCAGAGCTCCAATCGGAGGGCAACAGAGAGAAAGCAGGAACATCATCAGACAACCCTGCGTATATCTTCGTCGCCTTCGCAGCCATCGCAGAAAGCGTGGGGTTGAGCATGATATTCGGTACACTAATCAGGATACCCTCATCCCGTGCCGCAGCGACTAAACGCATAGCTCGCAAAGAGTCGCCGCCCATTCTGAAGAAGTTGTCACTGGCAGCAAAGTCGCTTTCGCCACCGAGGACCTCTGCCCAGAGTTCGCGCAACTTGAGCTCGGTTTCAGTCGTCGGCTCTACCTTCTCAGAAACAGATACGCTGAACTTTCGCAGATCTTTCCTCGTGATGGACGTGCCAATTTCCCGGAGTCGTTTCCGGTCCGTTTTGCAGCTGACCAGCAGCGGCATTTTCCAGAGCGGAATCAAAGCGGTTGGAACCATGTACCCAGGGAGATCCTTCGTGATTTGCCTCATCATTTCTTGGAGCTGTTTCTGAAATTTCAGAGAGAATGAGCCGAAAACTGATCCGTCGGCAGGGTCATTACCGCTCTGAGTCTGGTCCACCACAAATGCCACCAACACTGGATCGCCAGTGCCTCCAGGCTTGATGACTTCCGCAGCGAGTGGTGTCCCATGTGGCAGATGTTTCTGTATGTTGTACTCAATCTCCGCGAGTTCAATCCGTTGTCCACGTAGTTTGACTTGTTGATCTTGTCGTCCAACAAACATGACCTCCCCATCGCCGTCGGGGTCATACCGGACTAGATCACCAGTCTTGTACAACCTACCGGTTCGGCCAGGGAATCTTGGACTTCCTCGTGTCAAGAAGTCCGGGTTCTCAATGAATACCTCTTTCGTCTTCTCCGGATTCTCCAAGTATCCGTCTCCTACAAGAGGGCCTTCGACCAACAACTCTCCGACAGCGCCGACCGGAACCAGCTTGTTATGATCTGCCGGGTCTACGACCCAGATTGCGGCACCCGTCCCTTTTCCCATTGTAATGTACGGCTTCTTCGCAACATCGCTATTGATCGTGCACCCAACCGTACATTCTGATGGGCCATAACAATTCACAACCTTCACACTCTTCCGCCACGTCTTCGCGTCACTGGCTGATACACCCTCACCACCGACCGCCAATGTCTCAAGTTGCTCCCAGATATCTGCAGCGAGTGTTCGCGCGACAGAGGGTGTCATTCCGGCGAGGGTAACCTTCATGTCCCGCATTGCTCCGCTGAGGTCGTTCATGCGGCGCTCGTCAGAGGGTGTGCAAAGAGTACCGCCGAAGGCCAGTGTACAGAGCATACTGTCAATGGAAACATCAAAGGCGTAACTGGCGAAGTCGAGGACTCTGGAGTTGCTGTGGTAGCCGACGGCTTGTCCGCGTGGGATAACACCAGATGAGTACTGGCTGTGAGATATAACACATCCTTTCGGCTTGCCCGTGCTGCCTGACGTGAATTGGATGTATAAAGGGGCCGTGGGTGGGACCTGGGGTAGTGTTATGTTAGGTTGTTGTTCTGCAAACGGCGTGTACACTTTATCGAACTTCGATCCAGAAATCGGTATCACTGTTGCCTTTGGCGCCACTTGAGCCGCAAGTGCTGCTTGCGACTTCGAGGCTACGATCAGCGTCGCGTGTGTTTGTTCGACGATGGTTTTCAGTCGGCCTTCCGGTTGCGCTGGGTCCAGCATGGCGAAGCACTTTCCCGCCTTCATTACTGCGAGAAGTGCGACGATTGTCCATCTTGACTTCTCAAACAGTAGAGGGACGATCGAAATCCCATCGTCGATAAGGAGGATGTTTTGAGCCAGGTGGGTAGAATATCGGTCCACCTGTGCGTACGTCAAGGTCCCGTCCCAAGCATCTAGTGCAACCTTGTCAGGGTACATCTGAGCTTGTTGAGAGATGATCGTATGCGCGCAGGTATTGACTGTGGGTGGTAGTGGAGTGTTCCAACTCCATATCTCATCCAGCTCCGGCGGGGTGAATGCAAGCACTTCGTGCAAGGGCTTAGTTTGATCTGTGAAGGCCGTCCTCACCGCAGAGGCGAAGAAGTCCAGTTGTGATAGCGCCTGGCACCGGGATAACGCGGGTTCTCGCCATGTGCATGTTGCGCGTAACTGGTGTTGCTGAAGATGAACTGATGCTTGAAAGGTCCACTGGTTCCAGGTCAGAACAGACCATACGTGACCACACCTTGGTGTGACTCCCAGCTTACCTCATCTTTAGTCCCGTCGTTGAAGGTCAACGTTGTATCTGTGGGCTGTACCAAGATGTCCTTGGACCGGACTCTGCGTACCGCATCTACCAAGTCTGCTATTGTCGTGATACTCGACATTTTCAGATCGAATGCAGGGACGCTCTGCAATTCATTCGTGGCAGATTCTTCTAAACCCCATGTAAATGTGTGAAACGTGTCGCGCTGGTACCTTTGCATCATCAGGACCCAGCCTGCAAGCACCGCTTCTAGAAGCTCTGGTGGGACTGGTATCAGGACTTCGTTGTTTCGTGGCCTCTCCTTTTTCGCCTCATTCGTGTATATACCGTTGCCCGGCGAAGCCTTTGCGTCCATGTTCCTAACTTCATCGACATTGGAGTATGCCGCGTTCGACAGAACCCGCGACCCACCGCTCGTTCCTAACTGTAACTCCAAGCTGTCGATGCTGTGTGGGAGATGCATTTTTGCGACACAATCACTGTGTGTCTTCGATCTTCGTTTCCTCGTTGGCGTCGCGAGTTCGCGAATTGCGTTCTTCTCGATCCCGAGATCCAGACTTCTCGTCCACCTCTCCAAGTCCCTGGTCTTCTCGTAGAAAGCGCCAAGCATATTCAAAGAGCTCCAAGTGACGCGCACTGAGCACCTACAGCGCTAGAAAATGGATCCCAGGGTGATCCTGAACGTCGAGGGAACTGGACAGTCACGAATGCTCCTCTTCCTTTCCTCACAAAACCCCACCTCAACCCGAGCTCATTTGAGTGCCTTCTATTCGTCCCAGCTTCCCCACTGGCCATACGTAAAACGCCCACGCGATCAGCATGGTTTTCTATCTTGACCCCTCGAGGTTCAATACCCCAGTTTAGTCGTTTCGAAAGATACGCAACTCCCTTGCCAAGCGCATGTCGCAAACCCCGGCTCTGACAGCGGATCAGATAAATTTTCTTCTCTTAGCGTTCATCTGATAACTTTAACAAACGTCAAGCACCTTGTCCCTGCTTAAACCCCACACAGCTCGTACTCTTTCCCCGACCTGGCAAAATATCCGCGCCCTGTAGCGGGGCCGTTGATGCAGACGGAATGACGGAGTGCGTGCATGCTGCAGCAGGGAGGGCCTGGCTCAGTGCGAAACAACCGTGGATGCAGATATCCACCTGCCCATCTGGATAGATGATGATCAGATAATAGTCGCCGAATTTCGGAGAGGGTGGTGTCCCCGGTGTGGAGAGGATGCTGGGGAGAAGTGGGAGAGATGTGAGCATGGGTGCGCAGATTGCGGAACTGGGACCGTGAGCGTACGACCCGTGTGTATGTCCAGTTAGATCGTGATGACGGAAGTCAGCGGAAAGCGACACAGACATCTGGAATGGTTGTTTGCGTGGGTTAGAGAAGCATCCAAGGTGTGGTAAGGGATGTGTGAGGAGTCGGTGGGAGCTCGCGTCCTGGAGTTCAAAACAGCCAAGGAAAGAGCGACCGCGAAGCATCGAGGCAACCCCCTCGACGGCCAGAATCTCGCTTGGACAATTCGTGCCATGCTCATCCGCGCGTCTGATAACATCCTTGTAATCTGTGGACGGATTCCGCGAACCCTGACGCATTCCCCGAGCCATCTCCGCTGACACTAACTGCGGCAGATAGCTGTCCGTCCCGAAGGATCATTTGGCTTCTTGCTTGTGGAGTAGCTAGATGGCAGCTCACTTCAAATTGATGTATACTTGTGCCTTTTATGCACCAAACATACTTCATGTACGGTGAGATGGCCGAGCGGTCTAAGGCGGCAGCTTCAGGTTCTCTAGAGTACCTGCTGTTCAGGAAACTGGCGCGAGTTCGAATCTCGCTCTCATCAACATCATTTTGCTCTTGTGTGAACTACAGGGGAGCTTCGCTTTTTTGCTTTGCAATGACTGCATGCGGTAGCTAGTAGGTAGGTTACCAAGCATGAACGCAGCGAGGATGATTGTGGTATCGTAATATCGATAGGATACTTCTCACTATGATAAAAAATGTATAACTAGATGATGAAGCAAATGCTAATGCAAATACGCCGTGATCCCAATGCAATTTTGAAGCCTTGCAACTGCGCCGCTTAGCCCAGCATCTGGTGCAAGGCATTGACTCTGTAGCTCTCGCTTCTCTTGACGAGCTCGTCGTGCTTGCCCTGATCGACCACCTTACCTCCTTCGACGAGGAAGATGACGTCCGATCGAGCAATGGTCCTCAGTCTGTGAGCGATTGCGATGACAGTGACGCCTTGCCCATTCACAGCCCGATTCAACCCCTCCTCCAAAGCCTTCTCGCTCTCTGCGTCTAGCGCGGACGTGCTCTCGTCGAGAAGTAACAACTTCGGCTTCCGTACAAGCGCTCGCGCTATGGAAAGTCTTTGCCGCTGGCCACCGCTGAGCTGGGATCCGCTCGCACCAACCTCCGTATCATAGCCCTGGGGTAGGCCAACGATGGTGTCGTGGATGTTAGCCAGCTTACACGCCTCCTCAAGCTCGGCATCGGTGGGCGTGTGGCCTGGCCGAGCACCCAATATGAGGTTGAACCGGATAGTGCCGTGGAACATCACATTATCCTGAGGTACATAGGCAATCTCATCGCGGAAGGCTGTGCCACGATGGCGGGATATGTCCAGCCCATTAATCAGAATCGACCCCGAAGACGGCGAGTAGAAGCGCTCTAAGAGTGCCAGTACCGTACTTTTGCCTGCCCCAGAAGGACCGACAAGGGCACAAAATTGTCCTGGCTTGATACTGAAAGACAACGAAGTGAGGACAGGGATATTTGGACGTGCAGGGTAGGAGAAAGAGACCTCGCGGAACTCAACATTGGCCCCGCCAGTCGATGATGGCGTCGCTTCGGATTCGACCATGGCTTCCATGTCCACCTTCTCGTTCTTTTCGTATTCGACCCGTGTGGCATCTTTGCCCGCACAGGCACGTGACGTATCTGGATCCAACTCGAGAACGCCCACAATGCGTGAAATCGATGTCCTCGCTCTTGATATCTCGGGCGCCAGAGTGAACAGCTGGCCCCAAAGCTGAGCTGAGACCAACATTGCGAAAAGCACAATGAAGAACTCGGTCTGGGTATACCTGCCTTCCAGGAGATTCTTTGAACCCCACCAGTATGCGAAGGAGTAGATGAAATTGCCTGACGAATTCGCGACTGCAAGCCAGATGTTCGACTTCAAACTTTGCACTACCATTTCTTTCCTCGGAGCTCGCAGTGATCGGCGGTATGTCTGGAGAACTTCTTGTTCTAGAGAAAGGGCAGCGACAGTGCGGATATTCGTCACAGCTTCGACAGTGATCCCGACAGACGAAGAAAATGCACCAGCATGTTTCTCGGCGAACCTAATGATGGATCGCAGTTGCATGAAGCCTGCACCCAGCAGCAAGGGAACCACAGCCAAGCATACAACTGCAATCCTCCAGGCCACAAAGTGGGACAGGATGAGGGCGACGACAAAGTTGATGATGACCGCAAAAAGCGTTCCGATTATGGATCCACTGAAGCCTGCAAGCGCGTTGCCGTCGTTGGTGATGTACGACAGGAGTTTGTTCGGGCTGCGGCCGCTTGACTCGTGCCATTGCAGTGGTTGCTTGAAGAGTGAGCGAAGAGAAAGCACCCGCACCTTGTAGATGAGCTTCTCAGAGATAGTACCAAAAGAAGCCCAGCTACCGAAATTGGCGAGAAATTCTACACAAGCGAGCATGAAGAACATGCCCGAGAGGAGTAGGCCACGGTCACGAATCCAGTCAGCCGGGTTGCACGGTGTCAAACTCCCGATCGTGTTTCCGAAGATTAGGCCCGCGGCAGGATAGGTACCACCCACGATAAGTGCAGCAAAAAAGGCCATACATAGGAGAAGGAGATAAGGCCGGACCATGGGAAATAGGGTTCTTCTGACTGACTTTGCTGCGAGTTCGCCGTCATCTCCAGGAGCAGTAGCAGCCAGCACGGCAGGCGACTCTTCCTTTGAAATAGCGGTAGTGTCGGCAGGTGTCAGTACTTTTACGTCCTCAATACTGCCCTCATCGCCGTTCCGAGTGCTACCCCCGGAGGATGAGGAGGCGTCGTCGCCAGCTTTCACGGATTGCAGACGGACCATGTCAGCATAGGATCCGCCTTCAACACCCATGAGTTCATCATGGCTGCCTTGTTCAATGACCTTGCCCGTCCGCATGACGACAATCTTCGCTGCCGCTCGAATGGTAGAAAGACGATGGGCGATAGAAATGATTGTCCGTCCTTGCGATGCTTTCTCGATGGCGACTTGAATCCGACGTTCGCTCGCGGAGTCCAGAGCAGCGGTAGCTTCATCCAAAATCAGGATCCTTGGGTCGCGTACGAGAGCACGTGCAAGCGCAATCCTCTGCTTCTGACCTCCACTGATCAGGCTCCCGCTTGAGCCTACCAAAGTGCCCAGGCCATGCTCCAAACGGTCAATGAATCCAGAAGCATCCGCAAGGTCAGTGGCCTTTTGCACGAGAGCGACAATTTCGGCAACGCGACGATCGGATGTCTCCGCGGCCTTCAACATATCCTCGCCCGCCCGAACGCGCTCTGCCAATTTCGCAAGTGCATCGGTCAGAAGGATTGGAGCCAAGTGGCTGTGTGTGGGTGAATTGACAAGCCCCTGTGCGACATTCTCCAAAATCGAGCGGTCGAGCAGTGATGGTTCCTGAGGCACCAGGCTGATGAAACCTCGCAGATTCCTGACATTTAGACTCCTAAGATCATGACCGTCGATAGAGATACTGCCACTGAGGGGATCGTAAAACCGCGTCAGTAGCCCTGCGATGGTGGATTTGCCACTGCCAGAAAGCCCAACGATAGCCGTCATTTTGCCGGCCGCGCACTCAAAAGAGACACCCTCGAGGACAGGATGTTCGGGGCGAGAAGGATAGGTAAAGGAGACATTGTCGAATGTCACAGCTCCGTCAATTTGCGGAAGGACCTGACCAGATTCGCATGTGCCATCGATCGTGGGCTGGTTGTCAATGTCTATCCGGAGGCGATGGAATGCTGCAACTGCGGCCCCAAACAACGGGAGCAATGGAGCTACCTGGCTAAGCACGATGGAGCCTGTGTGATGTTAGCGCACAGTGACGATAAAGCCGTCTAAAAAGTGCATACCGTCAACCAGGATGAAAATAACCGTGTAGGTCTCACCCACGCTGGCGTCGCCCCCGAATTCGACCGTGTCAGCAATCTTCCTGCTTCCTTGCCAGTAGGCAAGGGCGTTTGCGGAGAAAGCAATGAAGTAGAGCAATCCGGCCTGGACAGCAGCAGCGAGCGCTTTCCGAATACCTTCTTTCCGAGCGTTCGTCAAATGGCCCCTGAATCGCTCTTCCAGTCTTTCATGTGCGCCCAAAGCATGGACTAAGCCAATGTTGCTGAGACCCTCAGACGCAATCGCACTTGCGGAGGCAAAATGGTTCGCCATGCTCGTGGAATACTTTTGCACGTAATGACCTCCAATGACCGTCATGATCAGGAAGGCGGGGATAAGGGCAATCAGCATGCCAGCCAATCGTGCATCCTTGATGAAGGCGATCACGTAGGCAGTAACGCAGAACGAAATACAGGTGAGAAAAACGCCCACTTTCTCCGAAGTCCCTGTTTCGATTGCCTGTACATCGCCGTTCAGCCGGGAAGAGACCTCGCCTGCCTGAAGATTATCGAAGAAGGCGATATCTTGTTTCAGGAGGATCTTGAGGTAACGCTCGCGTACTCGCTGAGCTAGGCGTTGAGAGACGAGGTTCCAGCAAACGATGTGGGTATATGTGAGAACCAGGATGGCGATGGCGAGATATACCATCAAGAGGATCTTGTCGTTCACGGAAGACTGGGTGCCGGAAGGCGTCTCGGTGCCGCTACGTTGACCGCATATGGCCTCGTTGAAGGTGTCGACAACCTGGCCGAAGACAATCCCGATTAGAGGAAAGGGAACACCGGCAGCAATGGATCCGAAGAAGCCCACAAAGATGAGGATCTTGTCAAGCCATGTCGGGTCCGCGTAGAACAGGAGCGAGATGAAGCCAAAGAAAGGCTTCACCGAAGGAGCCTTCAGAGCCATTGCGAAGGCTCACGAGCGCTGAACGGGGGCGTATAGGCACCTGGACAAAGATTGAGAGTCGTGAACATGCAGGATCCGAAGTGCAAGATTGAGCTGCCCTCCCGAGCCGCCAGAGCAGGAAAGGCATGGTGGGCTGGCGGTAAGCGACGGCAATCATCAAGGGGGTTGAGTCGCCAAGTGATGGCGTGTTGCTTTGGGAGAAGTGCCATTTTGCGGATCCTGGGATGAGACAGGGGTGAATTGCTCGCACGATGTCGGAGCAGCGCCAAGGGTTTAGATTCATCAGATAAAAAATCTGCGAATTACATAAGCGAACTCTAATGTCACCACGTTACAACTGCACACATGCATGCTGCTCCACAACAGTCGCTCCGTCAATGCCCACCGTTCATCACGGGCTTCACCGCTCAGATCCTGGCATTGACGACCATGGCATCCCGCTCAGAAGCAGTGCCAGCCCCCTTGGCGATGCTGCTAACCACCTCGCCAGCGCGGACCGCAATGTCCTTCGCCAGCGACCGACCCCCGTCGGACTTTGCAGACAGCAGCCACATGTGGCAGCCCTCAAATACTGCCCCTCGTTTGAATTGAATCTCCTCCAGGCTCGCACCTTTCTGCCGGCAGCCCAGGACGAGAGCGTCTAAACCGCTGAAGACATTATTGCTTGCCAGTTGTGCAGAGACATTCTCTGTGATAATGACGCCAGCGTCATTTGTGTACCGCCCCGCGTCGCTTCCCAGCACTATCCGCAGCGCGCACTCGCCCTTCAGCTGCTTTTCGTATGCCCGCCCATATATCCGCTGGATGATCTCGGACGAGTCCAGTACTGAAGTCTCCGCGTTGGATGATGGCTTGGCCCAAAGGGAGCACAGTCGAGGCTGAGGTGGAGTCTCTTCTTCCGCGAGCCTGCGAAGAGGGGCCAAAGCTTCGTTTTCTGTGACGACGGTGATGTTGCCTAGTCTGTGGCATGCCAGAAGGTCGTCAAGAATCTCGAGGGTATGGCGTCCGGACCCAACCACGGCGATGTTGAGGCGCTGCTCACGGAAGTCCCTGAACTCGTTTCTCCTCGATGCATAGTCGTCCATGTGGATAATCCGCTGCCCAGCTTGGAAGTTCACATCAGTCAAGGGACGGGATTTGGAAGAACTGCGGGCTGGTGGTGCTGGAGCCACGATGTTCTTTGCTCTGACCATGTAGCTCTTGCCGGCCGCTTCCTTGACTGCAACATTCCAGGCTTGCACGGAATTTGTGCCCTTCTCTGGGATGACGGCGACTACTTCAGTCTGGTATCGCACCTGGTCTTTGAACTGGTCCGCACACCATCGCAGGTAATGTTCGAATTCTTCCCTCAGCGGGTTGAGCCGATCAGAATTTGCGAACGCCACGAGCCGATTCTGCGTCAGCAGATAGTTGGTGTAGCTGAATTTTGAACGTGGATTCCTGGTCGTCGCGAGGTCATAGACGAATGCATTCTCCATGCGGGTCCTGGGAAGATGTGACGAAGAGTACCATGAGAATGCCGGCTTTCGCTCTAGGAACAGAATGCTGGACGGATTTCGCGACTCGTGGTTCGCAATTGCAGTTGCGATCTGAGCTGGACCGAAGCCGATACACACCAAATCGTACATTTTTGTGTTTCCGGTGGGCGACGAGGGGCTCGTGGTCGACTCACTGGCGGTGTGCTCTGCGGAGACCATGTTTTGCTGAAGAATGTATGTTGGATACCGGATGCGAATTCGTTGAGATACTCCTTCAGGCCTGCCAGATGTAACTTCCTGGAGTCTCGGTCCGAAGCACGAACCAGAATCCACAAGGCCTGTATTAGAGGCTGAGGATACGCAGGGGATTTCGGCCAGACACGGGCGGTGGTCTGATCTCCCACCAACCTGATGCGCACCGTCCTGGATGGTCATCGGAGGGTGAATCTAAGCGAAGTCATGATGTAAATTGGGTGCCCGCATACCCCACAGGGACAGGGACCCATGTGGCCGAAGAACTCAGACCCCTGCGAGGAGCAACCCGACACCATCACCATGTAATGAAACATGGCAAGACTCCGTAGTACTGGCCCATCCTTGTGATCGACCTCGGCACCAGGTCACAGCAGGTTCCGCCTTCTAATTATTGTGCTTTTCCAGCTGTCAGATCTCCCACTGGATCCTCCAAGAATCATCATTTTCCCACGAGCGAGCAAGAATACTCATCGCTAACTATGGCGACCGCAAAAGCGGCTTCTCAGCAATCACCTTCTGTTGATCCCTTCATTCTAAAACTCCCACATCCGTACCTGACGGAGTATGCAATCACCAAGGGTGCCTCCAAAGGCCAATCCAGCAGCTACTCGATCCAACTCGTCCAAAATGCGAGCCTCAAAGGCTTAGCAACACCTGTACCACTACATCATGCAACGGCAACCTTCACTGATGTAGTGTATCCGGCCAAGGACGCGGTTCCGCCCTCTGGTGACAACAGTGCATGGGCTCGCGCACGAAGATCGCCTGCCTCAACCATCAGTTGGACTAGCGAAACACCAACTGCTGCGCAGGTCTGGCTGGTTGCCTATGCCCTCGTGTCGTTGCACCCGCTGGCCGAGAACTTCCGCATCCTGTTTTCTAGGGACAATTCTGCTTCCCTTGTCTCCGAGCTGTATAGGACCGGCCTGTTTCACCCCCATCCTCAAGCAGCCAATTCCTCCGCTCCTCATGACGGACATTTGCTTTTCCGGGGGACATTCTGGCAGGGTGCTGGCTCGCCTTTTGGCTCACGACCAGTTTGGGCGCCACGCCTGACTGCAGACAACAAGCCAATCACTACGGAGTACCCCTCTTTTCCCTTCCAGACGGCGCCAAACACCCAATTTCCCGCTGTTCCACGACATACGATGCATCCTGTGCGGGAACCGAAGCCAGCGCCTGGGTCCATCATCTACAGCCGCTGGATTCCTCATCTCCAGGAGCACTTTACCATGGTAGCCTTGGATTACACCAACCCAGAACACCTCAAACTGTTCAATGTGTGGCAGAATGACCCGCGTGTTGCGGCTGGCTGGAAAGAAACGGGCACCCTGGACCAGCATAGAGAGTATTTGCGGAAGCTGCATGAGGACCCGCATGTGCTGACCATGTTTGCCGCTTTCAACGATAAACTTTTTGCTTACTTTGAGGTATACTGGGCAATGGTAAGCAGCCCCCGATTTGTCTGGTTCCTAGCTGATTGTCAAATAGGAGGATCATATGGGTGCGCATTATCTTGCGCAGCCCTACGACCGTGGCCGACACTCCCTTGTTGGCGATGTATCTTTCCGTGGACCGTACCGTGTCTCGGCGTGGTGGTCCGGTCTTATGCATTACATGTTCCTGGACGAGCCTCGCACTATGAACCTCGTCGGCGAGCCTGCTGCAACGAGCTCGACTGTGCTAGCTTACGATTTTGCGCACGGCTTCCACGTGGAAAAACTGATCGACTTGCCTCATAAGCGCAGTGCGCTGATGATGGTCAGCCGCGAAAAGTTCTTCATGCTCAGTCCGTTGGTGTGGGACGGCGAGAAGGTGGTCAGGCCGAGCCTCGATGCCCTCGCAAAATCGAAGCTCTAGTTTTCGGGTTGTTTGCATTTTTTTATATCGATTTTCAACACCTGCGCTGAAGACTTCCCACCTCGGGGCTCGATGGCTCATTTCCACTCTACATCCAATTATTGAACTTCTGTCTTACACGTCCTCGACCAGGTGCCAGCCCACTCGCAGATCCAGGCATGTCCCACGGTCCTCGGTTGTTGCAAATACGAGCGTCATTACAGAAGCGACAATACCTGGTTTTTCTTCCTGCGTGATAAAATCAGTCGTATGGATCTGCACGCCGACAATCCATGGCATTACCACATGTTAGCCGCTTTCCACGTCACAAAGTCCCACATGGAGCTCGGACGGTTGTCCTGGTGCGACGGACACCGAAGCGACCACGGTTCCTTCCGCACGGTAACTTATCAGATCCGTTTCTTAGAGACACCTTGTCCTTTTCTCCGGCAATGATTCCCTCCGCTGCTGTGCTAGGCCGTCGTCCACGTCTCCTGGACAAGATCTTCTTTTCTTAGACTTCCGGGCTCTGGTCATGGGAAGAGACAAAGTTTTATCAGATGCCCCGCTCTCCCCCTACTAAAATTCTGGAGAGCCACCTGTGCCCACGTCTTGCCAGGGCGTTGAGCACTAAGGGGTGGGGAGTGGAGCTTCGGTCCTACCAAGCCGGCAATTTATCAGATGGAGACCTTGCTCCCACCCCAGACGCGAGGCGCCATTGAAGTTATCTGATCCGCTCCTGCAGGCTTGGCTGTCGCATTAACTCGCATCGAGCGGCGATTTTCCATCTGATAAAAAATATCCTGCGGACCAAACTTGCCAATTACGTTGCATGAACAGAAGCACCCCTGAACAACCGATGTCGGACGGTCCAACCCGTTTTGCCCTTATCTGATGATTTTCATCTATGATGTCCAAACTCCGTTCTATTCCGCTGGACCACTTCTCCAGCATGCATCGCCGGGGGTTCATCTCATTCAGCCAGGGTCCTGGAAAGAAAACATTGTGGCGATCAGCTGAGCGTGAGAGAGTGGATAACGATGCTCGACAGATGCTCCACTTTCTGCTTCGCTCGAGGGAACGGAAGATGGCATCGCCAGCGTAGGTCAAGCCCCAGCCGGGGCGGCTTAAGACAACAAAACAGGTAGATTGTTGGTACCATGCATCATACCTCGGCGGCGCCAGTTCAGAATAATTGCACTTAGATCCGAGGCATCAGCGAGGTTTCGTTCCTGTGAACGCCCAAGCTCCCGCCATGGACAAATCCGACCTGACGCTCATTGTACGAGACATTTTCTCGCTGGCAGTCTACACTTCCGCTTCGTTTTTGGGTATCTGCTCCTTCATCTATCACTTTTCTCGGTATTCCATACCTGTCTCGGCCTAGTTACGCCTCAATTGCATTCAACTTCCCAATTAGCAGATTAGCTGTGGTGTTTCGTAGCACCAGGCGCGAGAATGGCGGACCTATACGATCAACCCCGTAACGACGCACTACATCGTCTCAACCAAACGCTGCTCCAGATCGACCCGTACATACTTCCCCCATATCCGAATCTCAGTCTCGTCACCGGCCCTCTCGATCCCCCGCTGCTTACGATAACAATTTCACAACTGCTCCAGCAGCAAGCGGCGCTGTATCCGCACAACGAGTGTTTGGTTATTCCCTGGACAGGTGCACGTTGGACGTACAAACACCTGCTCAAAGAGTCAAACATAGTCGCACGGGCACTGCTGAAGCATGGGGTCAGGCAGGGAGACCGTGTTGGGATAATGGCGGGGAACTGCGAGAGTTATGTGTCAGTGTTCTTCGCATGCGCAAAGCTGGGAGCGATCTGCGTCACGTTGAACAACACGTACACAGTGCAGGAAGTGGAACTGGCCTTGAAGAAAACGCGTAAGTTCAGTATTTCTTTGTCTTCGCGGAAATCTGACAATTTTTGACAAGGCTGCCGTATACTATTCACCACACCGAACATTGGACGTTTCGACAACATACCTCTGCTTGCACGCATAAAAACTGCAGATTTCAGGAAAACTATCCCCTGGCTAGAATGGATATGCCTCCTCCGGGACGCCGAAATGGCCCCCGAGTATCCGTCCTATGCAGACTGCCTCGCTGACGGCGAATCAATACCTGAACACATTCTCGACATCTTCGATGGCATTATAAGTCCGCACGACGTTGTAAATCTCCAGTTCACGAGCGGAAGCACGGGTAACCCCAAAGCCGCGATGTTAACCCATCAGTAGGTACTCTGCTTCCAGTCTCGATGCCTAGCTAACAACTCGTAGCAACCTAATCAACAACTCCCGCTTCATCGGTGACCGCATGAACCTCACTCCGTCCGACACTCTTTGCTGTCCACCACCCCTCTTCCACTGCTTCGGCCTCACCCTCGGCCTCCTTGCTACCCTCACCCATGGCGGCAAAGCCGTATACCCCGCCGAATCTTTCGACCCACTCGCAACTCTCCACGCCATCTCCGACGAACAATGCACCGCTCTCCACGGCGTCCCAGCAATGTTCGAAGCTATTCTCGCGTTGCCACGACCCGAATCATGGTCATCCTGCCTCCGCACAGGCATCTGCGCTGGCTCACCGGTACCGAGATGGCTGATGGAGCGCATGGTGAATGAACTCGGAATGACAGACTTCACGTCGAGTTACGGGCTTACCGAGGCGAGTCCGACGGTGTTCAATGCGCACACGCATGACACATTGCACGCACGTCTCACCACCGTGGGCACCGTGTTGCCCCACGCGCGTGTAAAGATCGTGGATCGGGATAACTATGTCGTTCCCATTGGTGTGCGTGGCGAACTCTGTGTAGCAGGGTATCAAGTGTGTCGTGGGTACTGGGAGAACGCAGAGAAGACGAATGAAGTCATGATCAGGGACGAGAGTGGCGAGTTGTGGTTGCATACGGGAGATGAGGCGGTGTTGGACGTTGATGGGTATTGTACGATTACGGGACGGTTCAAGGATATCATTATCAGAGGTGAGTTTTCTCGTGCCTTGCCTCCTTTACAATCACTGATATCGGGAACACAGGAGGCGAAAACATCTACCCTCTCGAAATTGAAGAACAACTTATCACGCATCCAGCCATCGACCGAGCCATTGTTGTCGGTATTTCACATCCCAAGTACGTCGAGGTTCCCGTCGCGTTCTTGCAACTAGCGGAGGGCGCGAATACGAGACCAGATTTGGAGGAGGTAAAGGCGTGGGTGAGAAGGATGCTGGGAAGGCACAAAGCCCCTACGGAGGTGTTTTGGCTGGGTCAGGATTGTTCGGCGGATGTACCCTTGACCGGAAGTGGCAAGATTAAGAAGTTTGTGATGAGAGAGTGGGCAGAGGGGATCATGAAGGAGAGGGGAGTGCGGGTTTCATGAGTGGTGTGTGAAGCGAATGTGGATCTTAAGAGCAGTTTCAAATGTAGATAATTCTGTTGGTGGGCTCGCAATGATTCAATTCTCAAGCCCGGGATAAAATTTTGACGTCTTCAAAGCTGTTTGTCAGCAAACTGCGTTCCAGCTCGGTGAGTTGGCATATTTGGACGTCCACAGACCTCCGTATCGGGAAGAGATATATCGCGAAAAGCTTCTGGGTGAATATTGAGGGTACCGGAAATGGGCGTGTTGTTGTAATTTGAGAAGAAAGCGTGTTTCTGGGTTCCCATGCAGGATTTCTGGGCCCGGTAGTAGGAACAAAGAAACGGATGGAAAGTGGTCTAAGGGTAGCCGCTAACTGGAAGGGCCATGATCGGGAAATGGCGATCTATTGCATGCCAGCCCCTTCGGAAGCGACTGCCAGAGCAGCGCAGAATAGCCTCTGTTCTCCGTAGGAAGACTCCAGAGTACGCAGGCTCTTTTGGGACGTCTTTGCATTATCTATTTGCAGTACTTGACAAAGCACTACGAACAGACGAGGAAAAAGTAGATTTAAGTACTGTTTCCGCAGGAACGTTCCGGGATGCAAAAGTCGAGACCAGAATGCTCCTCGCTGATCTCTTTCCTGTCCCTCGAGCCGCCCCTTCTTCCTTCGAACTTACACTTTTTTTCCGCTTTATTGTGCATACCCTGGTGTAGCTGGCGCAATTAGCGTAGAAGGGCAGTCTGCATTTCGTACTCGTTATTTACGTTCGTACAGTACATCGAAGAGCACTTCGCATCTATCATCGAGGCATACGGAAAAGCTCTTATTGTATTACTCCTTTCTATCGCCCCAATCGGTGTCACATACCAGGCACAGGTCCTTGGTGGTCGCATGGTAGTTTTCTTCGGTGTCGTAACCGCCAGCAAACGCTACATGATTAATTAACCTTCGGAAAAATTGTTGGAAGCAACATGTGCGCAGCAGCCAATTGCAACGCGACGATCAAGCACACGTAGTAAAACCGTTTCACCCCCACAGAAGCCGCTGTTGTTATGCATTTCACGTAAGAGCCATAGTTGGTAAATTCGAAAGACGCACTTTATTCGTAAGGAAGATTTCATAGTTCATACACTAGAGTCAAATTCAAAGTATCATGTGATCTTTTCCTCTCACCAGGAGCAGATCGGCGAGTTTCTCCATGCAGAAGAAAGAAAAGTCATTAGAGGGTGTGTGGTCTGGCACCCTATTGCACGCTCGCAGTTTAACGTTAACCCGGAAACCATCTCCGGACTGTAGAAGGCACGATCAAAAACATTCTGACCATGCGTCCTGCGTTCGTGCCGCTGCACGCTGCATAAAGACTTGGTGTGTACAATCTGGAAAAAAAAAAGCACTGGAAGAGCATTGGAATGTGAGAGCCCTGCTCGAGAAACCGAAAAGGGTCGAACACCTGGGGCCGTCGAAATGCGGATTATTTGAAATACCGAAGAGATGGAAAAGTAAGGTCCTTTTGGAAGAAATGGAGTTGTGTTTGCGACCAGAGATTCGCAGGGAATTGCTTGCAGTTCTAGGGTGCATGTGATTAGGCTCCGTGGCCGTCGTTCAGATGCAGTCGCTCTATTGCGGTACTTCCCATAAGCTCTTGCATCATCGTAACTGCTTCATCCTCCTCTTCCAACATTATCATGTAATCTTTCACAAGCTCCACTCGCCGCTTTGCTTCCTTTGCCCTTCTCATGGCGTTCTTTACATGCACCCTGGCATCCACGGCTTTCTGAAGGACCTCTTGTACTTCGGCTGGATTAACTCCTTCCATTGCAGCATATGAGCCTTCCTGTACAACGGAGTTCTGGTCCTGGGCACAAGGTGTGCCATGCAACCTCTTGAGCACAACGATCGTTTCTTCCGTAATCTGTTTTACTTGTTCCCTTGCGAGGACAGCTTTCTGCTCCATTATTCCTGCCTGTTTTTCTTCGGCATCCAACTCTTCTTCGAGACACTGCTTTGTGTTGGGGTCCTCTGATAGTGGGACGCCTGATTCTTGTCTGAAGTATCCGAGGGAAACTTGCCAGTCATCGGTACCGGTGAGCACGACCTCAGATCTTCCCGCCAGAACATCCAAGGTAGCTAACACATAATCATAGTCAAACCTCAAGAGCTTCCTCATACTCAGCAGTAACTTCAAAATCACCTCTTCTGCTTCCTGTGCTGATATGGTCTCGAGAGTCTTCACAGCACCTGCATAGTAGTTGCTCTTTACCCCCAAGAAATCCCACCACTCATCAGCCGCCTCAGCATTGTCCTGCATCTCGGAGAAGATAGGCGAAGATAACGTGTCGTAGTAACTCTCACTCCAGGCGCGGTCGGTATCCTTCAGGCTTCTGACGGCTCGATTCCACCTCTCCTGCAGAAGGTTCTCCGGATACACAGTGTCATTTTCCGAGATTTTCGAAGCTTGCTCGGCCATGTTCCTCGCAGTATTCGTTTGAGATCGACTTGTATATCTTCTTGAATTGACTTGTTGGAGGCTTAGT
The DNA here is from genome assembly GCA_010093795.1 of Sporormia fimetaria CBS 119925. Classification (NCBI taxonomy): domain Eukaryota; kingdom Fungi; phylum Ascomycota; class Dothideomycetes; order Pleosporales; family Sporormiaceae; genus Sporormia; species Sporormia fimetaria. Next base: position 403,030 of record MU006565.1, read on the forward strand.
TACGGACTCGGTGGGTGGATGGGGTAGGAGTTGAGGAGAAACGGAGCGAGGAGGATGCTGAGACGGGAAAGTTGAGAGGAGAGAGTTGAGAGGAGGAAAGTAAGAGAAGGGTGGGGGCGTGACTCTTATATACACTGGTTGGGGAAGGGACGGTGAGATTGGAGAAGACTCACTCATGCGGTGAGATGCGAATGATTTGCCGGTCACTTTCACTCTCACTCTCACTCTCACTTTGATCTCAACCTTCACTCTCACCTATCCAATCTAAGAGGTGTTTCTGCTTACGCTGTTTGGACGACTGACACGGAGAAACCTGGACAAGGTATGCACAAACCACTCTTTGTAACATTTATCTTGGACACACATCATAAACTGTAGTCATAGTTACAGCCCGCTTATGCACGTTCATAATCCACCCATTTGCGGTGTCACACTTATAATCAGCTATGTACAGACCATCAGAGCAAAATCCATTGGGCGCAAGTCAGAAGTAAGACACAACGTTAGTGTAATCGAAAAGAAGCCGACGCCTTACAGATAGTCGAACCAAAAGCCCGAATTAAGATACACATTCCTATGATCCGCCTCTCGGCTCGAGAACCTCACCATTTGCCTAAAATGTGTTCCCGAGGATCCCTCTCAAACTGTGCTTCTTCCTTTGCATCGATCGCGGCATAGCATCCATTTTCGCGAATCACGATAAGTTGTAATTTTTCAATGTTAAGAGGCTATGTTCCACACGATGTAGAACTGTAAGATCACTATACCACCTCACTAGTCCGAACGAAGCCCATAAAGATACTCAAAGCCAATTTTGCAACGAAAGCCACGATGAAAGTCCCGCCGTGCATGCCATGTATGTCACTGGTCTGCAGGATGCCCTTAACCTTCGGACCTGTAGTAACAGGCCATTGTAGATGTCATGAACCCGTCATTGTTGCATTTGTGCTCGATAATGCAGTCAGCGCGACGTTGAGAGTGCTGATCAAGCAACTCGAAAAAAAAGTCTGAGAGTAGGACGACCTCGGAGGTGTTGCTGAAAGATAGGGTCTTGTGGCCGCTGAATCACAGGGTCATGGTCCTCGTGGCTGAAGTCAGGTATCCGGTGAATGTTTCCGCGCTTTGCTCGTCCTGCGTCTGCGGCGAGGTCTGCCTACTTTCCTGCTCGCCGTGCCCGTCTTGCTCGTTCTGTTCGTCATGGGGCTGCGGCGTAGCCTGCCTTCTACCTTGTTCGTCTTGCTCGCCATCTTGCACCCCACGCCTTGCCCTAATCCTCAACCGCGCAAAGTCCCCTCGCTCTTGCCTTCGATCTCCCAAATGTAGCGGTCTCACTCCAAGCGGCTCTCGTCCGACCCTAACTCTCTTTTCGCGCCGCAATTCCCTGCGCGTATCCTCCACCTGATCCAGCACTCGCAAAGCATGAGCATGAAGAAGGCCTCGTGTAGACAAGACACGTCTTTTAATCTCCCGCGACGTTTCCCCGGAGCTATGCACCTCTTGCTTGAACCTATCGAGCAACACCTGCGACAATCCCTTCAATACGTTGAGCCGCGCCTCCAGCCACTCAAATCTCTGCAACACGGCGAACTGGTCTTCGGTCATGTTCTCTTTGCATTCTCTTGCGACGTTACGGTATAATCGGCACATGCCGAGAGACTGGAGGTATTGTGTGATGTCGGTTTCGAGGGTTTGGACGATGTCGAAGATGCTGGGGTTCGAGCGTCTTCTGCGCATGTTTGAGCTTGTGGCCTCGAGTTGACTTTTGGGTGGCGTGGCGTGTTGTTGATGGGATTCTTTGGATGAAATAGAGACGGTGATGGAAATGTTGGATTGAGACAACAATCTGGAATGGTTGGTTGATGGGTTTATGTAGGAGATTGATGTGAGAGAGTAAATTGAGGATTTGAACTGAGGAGTTGAAGTGAGAATTCAAATTGAGGATTGAGGAGTTGGAGTGAGAGGTTGATTTAGGAGATCGGATTAAAGGATTGGAATTAGAGAGTTTAATCGAGAAGCCAGAGGTTTATGTAAGAAGGAGGGTAAGAGTGCGGTGGAAGGCGGCCAGATAGATATACGACTTTAGCGGTGAGATATTTCTAGTAGACGTTACTCTCACCATCGCAATGAAGTCGGACTTACCTCGTGTACTAACAAGCCTGGGTCGTGGAACCTGCCAAAGGGCTAATGTTCAAGGAGTATATTATGAGTATATGCAACAGAACATTCAATCGTATATATACCAGAAACTCCATGCATCCACCCATCAAGAGTCCAGAGCCGGGCACCCAAGTATCAATCCCAAAAATCATAGAACACCACCATTGCCATTCGGCGCAGGATATATAATCTTACTCCCATACCCCGTCAACACGAACGCAGCCCAATACCTCTCTTGTCTCAACTCCTTAGCATCGAATTCCCTCAATCTATCGACCCAGTACTCATAATCCCTCACATATTGGTCGACGCCTTGGTCCTGCGCGACGTCCTCCAATTCATCGATCAAGTCATGCAAGTCCGTTTCTGTCATCGACCGCATGCGTTTCTGCGCTTCGTACAACGCGTCGGCAGCTGGTAACGGCTTCCGTAACTCTTCGTAGAACATGATCATGAGCAGCAGTGTGGCTGCATCGTCGACGGGCCATAGACTGCCCACGAATGCTTTTGTCCCAGTGCCAAGAAGCGTATGTGCGAAGCCGATAGTGCTGCCGCTATCGTAGGCCTTGGAGATGCCGGAGAGACAAGAACTGAAGACCACAAGATCTGCTTTGATGGAGAGCTTGTGCCAGTCGGTCATGGTGAGTGGGTCTTTGAAGAGCTGGAGAGAGGAGGACATAGGATTCTTCGCGTCGAAGGTGCTGTGTGCGCATATATGGAGGACCTGCGTGCCTTTCGCGAATTCTTCGAAGGCGCGTCGGTCGTGATCATCGGCGAGGAAGGGGGTCTTCTCATGAAGTTTGGCGATGTAAAGAGCCTCAATCCGGGAGAAGGGGATGTCGCGGAAGGAGGGCATGTCATTCTCGGCTTTCTCCCGATCGCCGGGGGCGTTACTTACGATCGAGAGTTTCGGTTCTTGTGGCACTGGAGTAGATGCCAGTGCTTGCAAGCGCCGCCAGATATCCAGGCTTGGAACCACGGTGATCGGGACATCAAAGAACATGGTCCAGGGCACATGGGCGAGATCGCCAGAGGGAACCACAATAAGCTTCTGCTTGCCTTCCAAGTGACGCTTGACGGGGGCCACAACCAGGCTACGGAGAATGTCATCCAGCTCCTTCTGTTGAACAGCCGAAGACCGCCTTTCTAAGGCTGGACGCTTGCTCGTGGGTCTCCATGATGCCTCCCGGCGCAGGGCTGAAGTGGGTGCCCGCCCCCGGGATCGAGAGTCTGGATTGCTCATAGAATCGCGAAGTTCTCCGATCCGTCGCTGGATGTCTATGGTGTTGGCTTCCTCCCACTCCACGGCTTTCACTCCATCATGCGCGACGACGATGGTCATGATACCGCAGGGTGCAGTGGAGGCTAAGGCGTATTCAACCACAAGGGTATCCGGTGGTATACTGCGCCGCAAGTCCTCGATCACACCAGGTTTCACACCGCGTGGCACAGAGGCCTCGAGAGTAGCATCGAGTGTGGAATTGAAACCAGTGAGCGCATATAGCAGAGCCTTCCGCCAGCGGACGTGCGCCTTCATGGATATGATTAACTTCTCCTCCTCCGTTTTCGGTACGGGTGGATGCGCTTGTGCTGGTGATTGCGCCAAATATCCCACATCAAGCCGGTCCATGTCCGAGGTCCGTAGTGGAGAGGGGGATGATGTTGCCCTATCCCCGTCGTTTTGGCTCAGTGTCCGCCCGATCTGTGGCGGACTCTCCATCCGCTCCGTGACCACACCAGAGATGCTGCCGGGCGTCCAGCCAACGGACTGGGCTCCATTAGTCCGAATACTTGCTGTGCCGTATGTTGAGCCCGGTTTAGAGATTGGCGATGCAGCCATCAAGGACGTGCGCTTTTTGATTGACTGCATTGCCACATCCGCCAAAACGGACAAGTCATTCACCGTCCGCGTGATGAGCCTCCTGGGTATGTCGTCAACAGATGACCCTCGAATGATTGAATCCAAAAGTGCTCTGGCCCGTCCTTGCTCCAGGAAGTGCAGGGCTTGGTGACGCCAGTCTGGGCTTGTCAAGTCTGGTCCCTTACAGCGGAACTCGGTTGGCAAAACATGGTGGCCGTGTTTGTCAATCAAGCCGTCTTTATCAAAACGCCAGCAGACCCTGGCAGCCGAGAAGAAAATGTTGGCGCAATCAGAGTGATCGAAACCGTACACCTTGGCGTCGTTGCCGTCAAAAAACTCATGAAAAAGTTCGCTTGCAAAACAGCCATGATTGTAGATTTCCAGCGCCTCTCGAAGGGCCCTATTACGATCCGCGGTGTTGGTTGCGCGACTTGCTTGTATCTCTTTCAACAGACCAAGATATGCAATCCGCCTGACATTCTTAAAGCGCTCCATGGGCTCGTTGAGGTCAAAGTAGCTTGGGTCAATCTTGAACAGCTTCTCCCCGGACTCGACGGCCTGATCCCAAGCCTCGGCTCGCCTGTATCTGTCCAGCTCTGACTCTACGTCTTCTACCTCGGCCATCTTACGCATCTTCTCGAAATCATCGTCGGCACCTGCCCCGGGGCTAGGTAAACTGGTAACGTACTCTGGCTCTGTGGCTCGAGGTACGTTTGGGCATGCTGATAAGATTTCTCTGGCCTCCTCTTTGTGCCCAATGTCGATGAGCAACTCGGCGGTCGAAATCCTCCATGGAGTAGATATGACGTGAGCGCCTTGGGAGCCCTTCTCTTTCAGTTTTGTTAAACCGTCTTGAACGGCCTGATATGCAGCCTCCGTGTCTCCCAGTCGGATGTAATTCCGGGCGTTGTCTCTGGTGTCATTCACGATCTTGCGTGGGAGGTATCGATCAAGCGTCTCGATGTCCGAAGCTGTGACCTGTGCATTCTCCCGAATACTGGTATACAGATCCTCGACTGAAGTACGCGAGAACTCTGGATCCCGGTCGTGGGTATGCACCCTGTGCAGTTCTGCCAACACATGGGTACTCCTAGGAATCTGGGAAATATCCTCATCCTGGTTCGATCCTGCTTGAAATCCGATGTCATTTCGAATATCGTCCCATAATTCGTTGTATTGGCGCGCATCCAAGGGCGGGGTGGCAGGCCACTGTTGTGCGGAGTTCGATGTCCCACTTTCGACTTGCCCAGGCGGGAGCTGCACCGAGCTTCGTAGAGGCGGACTGAAGGCCATGAACCCAGGACGTACGCGTTTGGTCATAGTCTAAGCTTGAGAGATGGAATAAATAAAACCTCCGAAGCGCATCCTAGGTCCAGAACAGTCGTCCGCTGCCCAGGACCCAGTGTGGGTACTGGTAAGTCTTGAGAAGGTGTTCAATCAGTCGAGGATTGGGGTGCAAGGCTGACGTAAAGCCTGTTCAGGTTGCCTTACTGTTGATGTATACGGCTTGTGTCGGTAGTAAGGTGTGTGGGTTTTCGGGCGAATTCCACAGCGGAGGTGTCAGCTGGGGTACCAGCGCGGTTTATAGGAGCCAGGGAGCAATCCACATTTGGCCCCGATGACTTTCGACATGCGGCTCTTGGTGTATGTAGGCTGACAAGCTTTTGGAACCTGGGGCACTCCGCCCGCGAGGCTGTGGTGAGAGGCGGGTGGATGCCTGCCAGCTCGAAGCCACAAGGGCGGCGCGTGCCGCGACTGCGCATCACGTCGAGATGGCCAATAAATGCCATGAGATGCAAGTGATGGAAGAAGGCTGCGACGCAGATCGATGGCGCAGTGTGGGAGAGTCGCAGACGTGCAGGTGGAGGCGCTCGCTTGTGTACGGACCGGGGTCGGTACTACCGAGTTGACCCGTCCTCCATCATGACCACTTCCCGCAGCGCAAAACAACAAATTCTTGAACGATGGATTGGATTATGGCTACACCGGTCGCAGCACAAGTGAGGCTTCGGGAGGACGAGTTCACAGTATTTCCAGCTTGCTGCCTGCTGTGGCGGAGGTCAGCCACTTTCGTCCGAAACACACGCAGCACAGCCACCACGTCATGAGGGCTATGCTCTCCGAGCCCATTAAAAGCGCACCACTCGAGTCTTCAGCCTTCCATCGATTCAAGAGAAGACGCCTAAGACATCCGTGACATCCGTGTACGATTCGCGACGTTGCATTCCGCCCTTTTTTTTTGCTTGTTATCTTCACAACATGCAGCTGCCCGCACAGAAGAGGACTTTCTTGCCGTATCTAAGGGGCGTGCCACCTGAGGCTTTGAGGTTGGGGAGCCTGTACATGAACCCGTTGGAACCAAGTGATGGTCTTGCCTCCAAGAGATTCGAGTTTCGGAGAGAGTAAGTTTTCGCCTCGCAGGTCTTGCTGCAACCATTGTAGACTGACCCCGTATAGCATAGAAGATCAGGACGACTATGAAAAGTTAGTGAAGAAGTGGACATGGAAAGAAGAGCGAGACTGCCCTTTCTCCATCGAGTTCGAGACTTCGCAGGGAGGCTCCCTTGGTGTGAGCTTCTCTGATTTCGTCCGGCTGCACGGCGAACGCAGCAGATCGGTCCTCGTCACCATTCAAGGGGAGTCCGGTCGTCGACTTAAAATCAGGGAGTAGGTATAATCCCAAGATTTCTCGACGCGTGCTGACTGGTAATAGTCCTGAAGCGTTTTTGGAAGAAGTGATGAGACAGGAAGGTATCGAAAAATGGATCCGAAAGCATGCCTCGATAACCCATAGGAGTAAATTCGGACGAAATCGATGGAGAGCCCCCGAGATCTGGATGGTGACCGGAGTTCAGCACGTTACAGGCGGCGACATCCACTTCGAAGGAACTTCCGAAAGCCACATGTCCTCGGAGACCAACGTGGACGCCGGCGCCGCGGCCGGCCTTCCGCCTGGGATGGCAAAGGTTGGGGCTGGGATGAGTCGGGACGCGACAAATGGAGCCAAGACTGATTTCGCGCATAGTGAGGAACGCATCTGGGCGGCTCAGTTCATGCAAGTGACGATTGAATTCGGTCCGCAAACTGACGAAGAACTCTCTGCCGGAACAGATAAGCCATTGCCAAGGACTATAAGACAATTTCGACTCGAGGATGTACCCGATCTCAAAGCCCGAGGCATACGAGCCAGCCAGGAGCGTGGTCAAAGTCCTCCGGGGCCGATTCCGAAACTGATAGGCCGTGTCACGGTCAGCCAACGGCAGAGAGAGGGCGACGACGACCCTGAGGCTACGGATCCGGAGGGCATAGTGATCGACGACGCACCATACGTGGCCTCCGTCCAAAGCACTGACTGGGAGAGCTACGAGGACTATAAGCGGTATCTCTCAGATATCGAGAGAAGAAGGGAGGCATCGCAATAGCACATGTTCTGTTATGCTACAAGGCCTGTAGTAGGCGCGTGCGCTGGACCATACCGCAGGAGCATGCTCTTGAACGACTTCTTCAATTAACTTCTCTACGCTACTGAAGGACGGGCTGTATTTCGTAATAATACAAGTGGCCCGTATTCGTCGGGTACGTTAGACCAGTTCGCAGGGTGCTCCTTTCTCTTTTTAATTCATCTAACTTCACATTTTGCAACTCTTGGCGGCCTTTTCTATATAACCTGGTAGTATACTAGCAAGCGACATGTCTTTATACCTTGCGACTGGGTAGCATATAAAACCTCATCCATCAGACTGACGCCACTGTGCAAAACGTGTAGAAGAGGGGAAGTGGCATTTCTCAAGTCAATTGTGCATTGTCCCTGGCATGGGGGTGTGTCGCTCTTTCCTGTCAAGCTCAGGTTGTCACTACGTCCGAGTATGTAGCCCTCGGACCCTCTCTTTCTCCTTCAACCCTAACCTAAATGCATTGACTGTCTCCGACACCTATTGGTCTCTGGAGACCGTCGGTTGGTGCAGAGCGGGAGGTTACACTGTCACACTCCTTACCTCCTTGCACCTTCCTTGCCGTTCGTTAGTCTTTGGGTCATCAATACGCCACATTCCGGATTTTACGGTATGCATTGACGAACACGGCAACTTGTCCAGCTCGCTAACAAGCTCCAGAGACTCGCAGCTTTTCGCTGACATCTTCCGGGCGTTGTCATGATTCAGGTTGTTGTGAAGTACCTGGACATGGAGGGGAGGTTCCAGCACGCGCTGGTCATCACCCACGTGCCCATCGTCCAGTACCTGAACGCCGACTTCGGAAGCCAAGTTCAGGCTCCCTCTGGTCATCACCCACGCGCCCATCGTCTTGACCATGGCGAGAGTCCACGCCGATCCGATTCTGCCGGCCTAAAAAGGCTGCCAACACTGGGGCAGTTACGAAGGGCAGACCCGGGTTCACCGTGTTGCCGTCGCCGAGAAACCTAGTTTTCTAGTACCTGGCCAACGAGGACAAGTACAAGCTACCACTCGTCATTACCCACGCAAGATGGGACATGACAAGCAACACTATGTTCGTATGGTCTCGCAACAAGTTCTCGAGTTTCATACAATCTGTACCTAACGAGTAAGTACCACGCCCGCCGAGTGATCCTTGTCTCTTCTGTGTACTGATCATGGTCAAGACTATCAATCTCCAGAATTAGTTTGTCCTGCAACGTTAGGCTTCGCGATTCAGGGCGACAAGCCCGAACCCCACTGGCGCCCATCAAGGCCCGGTTGACGACCACCATCCGCCCGGCGTGTACGGCGAGGTACGTCCGCATTTGGCCTACAAACCGGAAGACTCCATACCCATGCATGTTACATGGAGATCAAATCATCCGGACGAGAAACGTGGAAACCATCTGTAACCCCATTTCCCAAGCCGTTTCGTCCACCTTGAAGACAACAATCACTATCTCACTATTTCGGCTGAAGAGGAGAGAGCGTGGACGTGAAGGTGTATGGAACTGGTATAGAGGGTGTTGGACGCGATCCCGGGTTCTATCAGGGAGAGGTGAGGGAGGATGATGTTGGCATTGCTTGGACTTCATCGATAAATTACTCATGTTCTTCCTCGCGTGCATGAAGCGAACTATGTGGAGTTTGGATGGAGTGAGGAACCAAGAGACAACTTACCACCAACTTCACTCGCCCGGCGCGTGTCACACCAGATAAATCTCCCCTTGAATGCCCTTCTCTTCATCGACGGTCTCGCCATCCATGATGCCTGTAATATAGGCATCGCCCAGAAAAGTATAATGAGGCCGTTGAGACGCGGCACCCTCGCCCTTGTCCTCGCACTTGCGCAGGACGTATGGCACTTTGCCTCCAGCCAGGACTGCTATACAGTCGCCCGCCCGGGCGTCGCCTGGAACCCATCCTATGGATCCTTTCTCTGTGACGGCAAACTGCCGACCGCTTGCCACCGTTGAATAGCACATATGGAAATTGATCGCGTCTTCGTCAAAACTCCCACCAGACAGGGAACAAGAGAGCCACTTCAAGAATGTATGAAAGTCAACCTCGGGCATGAGTCGGCGCCAGCGAGACATTTCACGTTGCGTATCGCGGTACCTGTACAGGCCACCGCACGTTGCCGGCCAGAAAGGATGCTGCTTCCAGTCTGCATGTGTCTCGGCCATGATGCTATCGATGGGTCTGCTCCAGTCTATTGGATCTAGAGGTAACCCTTCAGGGTTACAATGTTCTCGTATGAGGTCAATCCAACTGTTCCACAGTTCACCGGTCAATAGCTCAGACGGCAAGGGATCCGGACCTGACGTAACAGCGGCGACGCAGTCAATTATATGACCTCCACTTACCGCGGTTGAGGCATCGATCCACCTGAAGTTGGTCTGAGTATCTTTCGAAGTGTTGTATAGTCCAAAGGTTTGAAGCCGCCACTCGTGTATGGACCGCATTGTCTCAGTAACTGAGGAAGCCCAGTCCGGAACAAATGAAGGAAGATCATGAGCACCTCTCTTGCCTTGACAAAGGGAGAGAATCTCCAGGTCCTTGGTAATCTCGATAGCTACTGATAGAAATGACCGGAAGAGTTGTTCAGTCGGTATGGTATAGTCTGGGGAGATTTTATTTGTCCAGGCCAGATTGGACAATCCCAGCATGCCGTATATCTTGTCGCGTGCATCGCGTGTCTGTCGATCACTGAACTGCCAAAGGATGCGAAGAAAAGGGTTGAATGTCCCACATCGGCTGACCTTCCTCAACCTATACCACCGAGACATTGCGTCGAACATCGAAATCTTAAACTCGTGGCCTTCTTGATCCAGCAAGTTGACACGACCACAGCAACCCCTTTCATGTTTTCGAAAATTGTGAAAGGCAAGTTCCAAGGTGCCTCGAGCGAGTGTGTAAGTGCCGTACTGCATGGTGAGTGTTTCAGCAAGCACAAATTCTTGAACGGTCCACACGCGCTTCCACCACTCGGTGTCAAAAAAGACCTCGAGTACTCTTCGCACGTCCGCTGAGTTGATGTCTCTGCCCCGAATTGAGACATGAGGAGACAGTGACGAGTCAAAATGGACAGCCTCATCCTGCGCCAGACTTTCCCAAAAGTACATGGCATCGTCACTGCCTTCCCATGCAGGGCCAAGATAGATGGCAACATTTGACGCACGTGAGTAGATCAAGTGCATTTGTGCCACTTGATGGGCACGCTCTTCCAGGTCAGTTTGGTTGATACATACAGCATCCGCCCATATGGTCCGAGGTGCGTGTCCAAGCTGGAGATCCCGGAGCGCCTGATGTAGATTCCGGCTAATGCGAACTGGCTGGCCATCAATCGTGATGAGTTTCTCTTTCGTCGCATCACCCCAGACGTACGAGAGTGCTTCGTATTGGGGCGGAGGATATGAGTACAGTGCTACAGTGCTGAGAGAGCATTTGATGGGCGAGTCCCCTTCTTCAGGATTGGATGTTTTGGGGGCTAAGTGCAGAAGCCGGATTTCTCTCTTCCAACTCCTGGACAATGGTGAATACGACAGGGTTTCACTGTCCATTTCAAAACGTCGATGGCCCGTAAACAATGCGGAAGTTGAGGAGGATGTGATGGGAAGAGTGAAGGGAGCTTGTGTTGCAAGATTTCCGGGCTACAGTAAGAGCTTCCAGGAAGCGGGTGACAGTCTCGGGTCTTCGCTGCCTCGAACTGTTATACTCAGCATCATGGAACGGCACAACGTATCGAGTTTTGCTCTATACTTACTGGGTGGCGTATGGTGTCCTGGTGAATTGAGAAGTGAAGTTTGAGATCTTGATGACCCACTCTTGAACCGAGCCCAGGGTGGTGTTCGGCTTGATGGATGAGGCTCTGCATCTACCCAGTCGTGAGGTATAAGAGCATGTCGCTTGCTACTATGCGGTACGGGTTACATAGGAAAGGCGCGAAAATCGAATGGCAAAAGGTTAGTTTAGATGAATAAAAGAGAGAAAAGGATGTGTGAAAAGTGGCCTGCAGATCCTTGGGAATAAAGCTATGCAAGTTGAGTGTAGTAGTGACTAGTCCCCTCATGGTCGCCCCGCATTTCTTTCTCAAGGAAAGAGCTACACGGTGACAGCGTAAGCAGCCACATTGGAAGGGCAACCAATCATATGGTTCCAGATAAAACACCAACAGTACCATATCACTCACCTTGGACTTCCTCGCGTGCATGAAGGCGTGTGGTAGTCTACACGGAGAGAGGAACCTTGCGTTGACAGGATGTTTCAAATCGGGTGGATGATATGAACTTCAGAATCCCATTCCAAGTCAGCACTACTCAGCATCTATTAAAACCCTCCTTTTCATACCAGTCTCGCATATTCCCCAACGCACATCACACATCCAATCATTTGAAGCACCAGCACCAGCACACACATCAATTCAAACCCCACTCAATCCAAATTTCATGACATGGATACTTATTAGCCACTCCCGCCGCTACTTCCCCTCCCCTCCACCCCCTTCTCTCTTTTCCCCGCTACACCAGCGAAAACCGCATCTACTGGGTATCACCACCTCCCCCGATCCATCCATCCATCTCATCATATATCTCCGACAAAAGAAAGAAAAACAAGCGTCGCTGATACGCAACCCAACGATACCAATACCCAATACCAATAGATCCAGATCCCAAAAACCACCAAGGTACCCAAATATCCGCTAATAATGCAAAATGACGAAGGAGGTGCTCGCTGAAACACAAAGAAGGCCTCGAAAAAAGAAGAGAGAAAACAAAATGAAGATCTCAACATACAAACCCACTGGTCAAGATCAGACGAAATGCAACCACCACATTCAAACAGCCTCTCCCACCGTCAACCACTAGAAACGAACAAATCCAAAACAACACAAAGGGAAGTCGTCACACTCCTGACCCCTCTCTTGACCCTGCCCAATTCATCTACTAACCTCCCTCCACCCGCCCAAACTCCCCCACGCGGCAAGCACATCCTCACTAACACTACACCTGGTACTACTCCTTGCCGTAAACGGCATGCCTATACCAGATGCCGGACTCACACCAACAGGCGTCCCAACATTCCCCTTCCTCCTACTTCCTCTGCGCTCATACGACGCCGGACTTGCAGTTCCACTCCCCGAGTCCGCGGACGCCAAAAGTGAAGACGACGACGTATTCAGCCTCGACAACTGCGGCATCGAGCGCTTCGACGACTTCCTCGGGATCCGAGGTTCCAGTGCCGGCGAACGCGTACTCTGGACTGAGATGCCCAAGCCGTCTGCGGATCCAGACACGGATGTGGGGGTATCTTCTTCCCTCACAACGCTCGCATCGCGTGCAAACTTCGCGCGAACAGGGCTGAACGCGACATCCGCGCCCGAACTCGCTGTTCGGCGTCTCGTATGCACAGGTCGGGTTTCTTCCTTCGATTGCTCTTCTTCCTCGACAGGACCGAGAGTAACACTTGGGGGCTCAGCCTGCGGAGCTGCTTTCATACCGGCCGCTGCACCGAGAACACCGGCATCTAACCGAACCTCCTCACCCTCGGCGTCGCCGTCTGCAGAACAGCTGACTTCACTCCCACTGCCTACAACCTTGACTTTCACATCCTCTGCGTTTCTCAAACCAGGGGTAATCGGTGACGGGAGAGGACCAGAATGCGTAGTCGTCGTCAAACTCACCGCACTTACATCCGTGGCTACAGACGTGCGGACAGGCGAGGGGAACGGGTCGAGCGGTGAGAACTCTGGTGGAGGAGAGAGTTGGTGTTTTCGGATATCAAGGGGGGAGCGGGTGGAGGATGGCGATGGACGACGGGATGATGACGCTTCGTCGCAGGATGAGCTGTCGGCTAGAATACTGGAGATGCCCGATACCGTGATCTTGAGGTCGTGTTTGGATGCACGGGAGCGTGGGGGTGGGAGGAGCAGAGGGGAAGCGGTCGACGTGGATGCAGAGGCAACGCGATCGTCTCGAGCTTCGTCCTTGGGCTTGCGCGCTGGACTCGCGGCAGGCGTTTCGGTGAGCAGGAACCCCGAGGTGCGATATCGTTTCTTGTCTTCTGGGGTGCGTTGGCGTGACTGGGTGTCCTTGTCCTTATCCGTGTCCTTGGACGACAGCCCGGTCTTGTATCCCTCTGTGAAGCTCTGCTTTGCCATGGCGGCGCGCTTGCGACGCATCATTTCTAGCAGTGCTTCTTCTTCCTCTGTTACTGCCATGAGTTTGTGGCCTTCGGTCCGCGCCCTTGGCTCGCTGACGGAGGTGCGTGTGCTGCGGATGCTAATGGTGGTAGGAGACTGAGGCCGAATAGCTGTGGCTTTGAGAGGGACATCGTTTTCTGGTATGACAGACGGCTGCCGCGCGTGGCTGGAGCGTCGACTATCATATGGCTTTGGAAAGGCGTGCAGAGGCGGCTCCGGTGTATACATTACTTCAATTGTAGCTGCATTAGTCGACGTGCTTCTGAAGCTTAGCTTCGACGCCGAGGGTCTGCGCGCGGGCGGGGGCCGGATGTCGTACGCATGGGCTTTGCCGATGATGATCTCGCCGGGGTAGTCTGTGCTTCCGACGCTGTCGCGCATGGGCGCTTTGTAGGCATCTGCGTTGTCCTCTTCATCCTCTGACGACGACATGGACAGTACACTGGAGTTTTGCAGGTTCGTCTTCGAAAAGGTCGACTCCTTTGTCTTGGTCGTCGCAAGAGAGGTCTGGCTCTGCAGAGAATACTGACTGGGGGAAGTGAGGGGTCCTTGAGCGAAGGTATTCGCATCCAGACTTGCAGCCGGCTTGGTGATGGGCCTTCGGGGGTGGTGGAATGTGTCCGGACGCAGTGTCGCATGATGATCTTTGCCCAAAGCAGGATTTCGCGCAGGATCTCGTTGCGATGGGACAGGACGCTGGGACTGGGGAAAAGAAACGACCGTCGGCTCGCCCCTGCTTTCCTCGACACCGTCGTCGCTGTCGTCGCTCAGGGCATCGAACCAATGCTGGATGCCGCGGGGCGGGCGTCGGACATGGACCTTGGCGTCGTCGTACACGTTGCGCTCGTGGAACCGCGTGGTCGATGCGGAACGTTGCGCAGAAGGGTCCTGATGGCGGTTGGGGCCCTTTGTAAGCTTCGCACGTGGGCGCGGACTGACGTCGCGGCTGTGGTTCGGGGTCGGATCTCTTGTCATGGGCCGTGGGAAGTAGTCGTCGGACGACGACAGAGCGGAGGGCGAGTTCACGAACTTGCTGGGAGAGAGCAGAGCGCCGACATGGTGGTCAGGGGCAGTCGTCCGCGGTTTCGGGAACAGCTTTGACAGGTCCAGGCGCGCGGGCTTGCTCTTTCTATTCTGCTTCTTCAAATCGTCTGCGGCTTGTCGCGAGGAAGGTCGCAGGACATGGTCGCTGTCAATCACAGCAGGCTTCCCTTTGCGCAAGCCCATGTCGCGCACGGCAGATGCAGATGTCTGTTGGGAGACAGAGAGTGGAGATCTCTGGGGGTCGTAGTAGGAGCGCATGGTGGAATTGGAGGCTTGCGGTGCGAGTCGGTGGCTCGTGGTGCTGCCCTGCGATCCGGTGTGAACGTCGTCGTGGAGACCGTTGCCTAAGACGTTTGAGGACGCTCTCCTGGAGAGGCCGGGGCGCTGCACATTAAGACGATTGGCCTCGTTGGCTCTGGAGGCGCTCCTCTCGGCATGATTGGAGCCCATACTCGCGTCGGAGACGGTGATGTCCATGTAGTTTCCGGCCTGGGCCAGCGAGGGCTGTTTTTTCGACGAGGGACGACTGGCCGAGGTGGGACGGAAGGGCAGACTGGTGGTACCGAGGATGCGCTGCGCCTTGGATTGGGAGGGGCCGTCGTGGGGTTGCGGAGACCATTGGTGTTGTTGGTGCTGGGAGGAGAGGGAGGTGGAGCTATGGGCGTCGTCGTCTCTTTGGATGGTGGTGTGTGACTTGCGGCCGGGAATGGCGAAGGCGAATCTTCCCCCCATGCTGGCTCGTCGGTTGGCTGGTCAGTCGGGCTGGCTCAGTTCTAAGACAGGGCGCGATTCAGCGTATGCATGGAGAGGACGATTGATTCAGGTACCTCGTGGGGGGCAGACGGCATCGTAATGGGGTGCGGCAGCTTGTGTGATGGGCACTTGGGGATGTGTTGTCATGTACGCAGGAACTTCTGCGGGTAGCCGTCGAGGGCGGACGAGAGGCCACCAAAGTCGTAAGAGATGTGCGAGGGCCGCTGAAGTGCCTGAATCTGGGGACAAGAGGAGGGTTCGCAGTTTGGGGCTAGCTCGGATGCGCTGCCGGGACGATATGCGGGATAGTATGGAGCTACGGGACCCTGTGCATCAGCCCAGGCCGTCTCCTCTGGCACTGTGAGAGCTCAAGGATTGAAACAATAAAGAAGGGGCAAAGATGTCAAGACATATGGACAGCGGAGTTGGTGAAAAGAAGAGCGTCCCCTTTCTTGTTGCTTCTTGAGATGGTCGACTGAGCGGGCGACTGGCAGCACATCTGGCAATCGCCTGCAGGGGTAAACTGCGCTAACGGCCGCTAGCCAATACAACAAGGCGCGCCATTGGCTGTTGCGGCGATCACGGGAATCCACTGCAGGGGCAAACCCGGCCACGCAGCCTTCACAGGTCGTCACAACTCGTTTCTCCCCTCTCTATCCTCAACCGCCAGAGCATCGCCGAAGAAACACGCCTGCTTCTGTCGCACTGCAGCCCGCCCGCAGCGAACAATTATCGGAATGCAGACGCCACCGGGAGACTGGTTCTGTGCCTGCCGGTCACCTGGAGACGGCTGGCCGCGCACTGTGCCTCTGCTGGCCCGCTGCGAGAGAACATGTGCAGGCCGTCGTGTACCTATCCGACATCAGGACGGCTAACGGCTGCCGCGGTTTTATAGAGTGGATAGGTGGACGTAGCACGGCATGCACCAGATATTGGGTCTGTTGGCGGAGAGTCACGCCGTTGACTGGATACGAGATACGTATCGCCATCGCAGTGAAACTGACTCAGGAATTTACCACCATGGTCAACATCGAAATGTTCTCCTCGTAAGCGCTAAATATCAGGAACCGCCAGGAACCACAACCCGAAAACCTGTCCTCTCCTTGCACAATTCCTTGCTCCTACGGCCAGTTTTCGAGAGTACGCCAACTGCAGGGAGACAGTGCAGAAAATGCGTTGTGATTGGCGCGCGGATATGAACAAAGCCACGTCGAGCAGCGCCGTGCACAATCACGGATTGGCATCGCCTTAATAGACGGCCTAATACACGACAATCTTCGCTATACTGCCCTATATCACGGGGAGCACGACTTCCGTCTCAAGTCGCTAGAGACTGTGGTGCTGAAACTTTCGTGATAGATGTTTATATAGCGCGTGGCAACATCCATCGTCGAGCCCAGCTATGAAATCCCATCTGGAAGCCGCTCAATATGTGTCCTCGGCGGTGAGTCCGCATCAGGATGGCCTTGTGCGCCCTCAGGATGCTGTATTGCTCCACCGCAGAGGCGGAGGATGCAGAAATGATAATTGCGGCTTGCTGCGCCCATGCGAACGACGCTGCAGATGGTGCCAAATAGCGCAGAACGGGTGTCGGAACCAGGCACGAGATCGCGATGGATGCCAGGGCACGACAGACCAAGGCTGGCGGAGTTATCTGGTGTCATGACAGAATGGCGACGTCGATGTGTGGAGCATCCTCGGACTACAGAAGACATCTGTGAATTGCAGCATTTGCCAGCAACGCGCAGCCAGCACAGCTGAATCCTGAAGTATTCAAATCCACATAATCCAAATCCAAATCCTTTTGCAGGTCCCAAACACGGTGCTGTTCTCATGATTGGCCGCGACCGCCAAGGCCGGGCTGTCTTGCTTGGTCTGTCCTCGACTCCGCTCTCTACCAAAGCACAGGGTGCTGACCATCACACCCCCACATTCACCAACCTCTTCGTCCACACCGAACCTCCGACCTCGATCCCTTCCCCAGCAGTCTCCTGCTTGTTCTCTTCCTGAACACGCTGCCGTGCTTCCCCCACCACGACATATTTACTTCTCCACGTTTGCTGTTGCAGGAGACAGCGCTGCTCACGCCTCCCTGATTTCGCCTCCCCGTCAGCGTGATTATCCCAGCATCCTCGGCTGCACACTCGCCCCGTGTCGACCCAAACCCGACTCTTCGAAGCTCTCTCCCCTCTAAATCTCCGTCTCGCCGCCGTGTCCATGCTCTGCTAGACGCCAACCGCCACCGCACGCGCTCCTGCCGTGTCCTCTTCGCGTCACCTCGCCCTTTCCCGCCCTGCTCTTCGACCTACACACGAGAGCTTCACTGCTACAACACCCCCTTGGAGATAGGAGACCCAGACTTCAGCGTGCAGGAAATGGACCCTCCCATGAGACGGTCGTCGTTGACAGGCGTGGAATCTGGATACAACGTGAGCCTCGCTTCGGCACTTAGCCATGTTGTCCCTTCCACCACCACTCAGCTCCCTACGCTGGCGCCCTTCGACACACTCGGACAGCTGTCTATCGCACCTGCAACACAAACGACTGTGGTTACAACAACCACCACAACCACCACATCCTTTCCCCCCATACTGATGAGCGCTCCTCGCTGTTTGTCGAGTTTGGACGCAAAGGACTACCCTCTCGCCCACGTGCCCGCCCCAGAGTCGATCCGCCGCTTCAGTTTCGCAGCTGGTGACGCCGAAGCGCGCTTCGAGGAGGCGGATCATGTTGGAGCCAAAGTGCAGGAGGTACGTATTCGTATTCGGCATGCCAAGCATTTCTCGCCCCTTCACGGTTAAGTAGGGGCCCGCTGACAGTTCTTGAAGCAACAGCACCTGTACGAATGCCTAAAAGCTTCAAACGGAAAGATCGAGACCGTCACCTCCTACCAAGGCCCCCCACAGTTCTCCACACCGAACCGACCTGGTCTCCGCAGTCGAACCTCGCGCTCATCCTTTAGCGCCAAACCTGCCTCTCCACCGCCCTCCATATCCGAAGCCGCCGAGCTTGCCAGACTTCAGCGTCGCGCCATCAAGTCCCGCCCTACCACAAGAGGTCGCAAGCTGAGGGGATCCTTGGCCATGGGAGGCGTGTCCTCTACACCAGAGGACATGGACGACGTGGTGCCCGCTACACCAGATACCGACGTTGGGAGCTCAGGTCCTTGCAAAGTCGCCAAGACGAGGCCGGCATCTTGCCGCTCACAGATGAAGCCAGAACTCTCGCCTCGGCGTTTGCGGCCTTCTAGCAGTCACGTCCGAGAAACCGCACCTGCAAACACTCGGCGGCCACGATTGAGCCATGTGCCCGAACCCACGGTCGACCATGGCTCTTTTGCTCTTGATGAAGAGCTTGCCGGCATTGCGGCTACCCCTCCCATCACTGAAAACGACTTGGAGCCTATTGTTCCTTTGGATGAGCCCTGCGCATCTAGTGCACGCCCCATCCCCCTGGATACTATTTCCGCCCAAGACGTGTGCTTGCCGAGCCCTAGCCTCTCTCCTATCACCGCGGCTGCCAACGCGGGGCGTTCCGCTGGATTCACCCCCACGACGAGCACCGAAGATTCCAGTCGGTCATCAGGTTTCAATCTAACAAACCCTGACCCGGTATACACGGCTGCGCTGGCCGGTGACGACACAGTCTCTCCTTTCACCTTGTCTAGGCCAGAGATGGCAAACCAGACCGGAGTATCGCAGCAGTCAGTACCGGCTCCGCCACTCATGGGCGTGCCGCAAATGATTTCTTCGTTCGACTCACTTCCCGAAGAGATGAAGAGATATGTCATGTTCAAACTCCTTCAAGGCTGTCAAAAGCAGACCCTCCATTTTGTTGCTAATGTGGTCAATCCGGCTTTGAAGTGTGATTTCATCCGGCTGCTACCCCTGGAGCTCAGCCTGAACATCATCAAGTATCTAGACCTCAAGAGTTTGTGCAGCGCGGCACAGGTATCGCGGTGGTGGAGACACGTCATCGACACCGACGAAGCCGCTTGGAAGAGTCTTTTGGAGAAGGACGGGTACACGCTACCACCCGGGGAGCTAGAGCGTGCTGTCAACGAGGGTTGGGGATGGCAGTACCCGCACTCTTCAGGGAGCTGGGAGCGAGACCTACGTTCCTCTCCTGTTCTCCTCGCCGAAGAGAATTCCGATATCGTGTTTCAACCCGCAGCCGGGGGACGCCTGAAACGGAAGTCGACCGCTAAACATGGCTCTTCCAAGAAGCAGCGGAGAAAGGGCGGTGCCGCGGCACGATCACCACCATCGTTACCCACGCTTCCGAGGGCACTGAACCTGGAGGGTCCCAATGCCATTGCCGAGATCGCGGCGGCGGCCGTGCCTAGCCCAGAGGTCGGCCTGCCCAGCTTGCGGTGCATGCATCTGTACAAGTCTCTATACCAACGCCATCATCTGATCAAGAAAAGCTGGATGGAAGAGGATTCGAAACCGAAACACATCGCCTTCTCTGCCCACCAGCGCCATGTCGTCACTTGCCTGCAGTTCGATACCGACAAAATTATCACGGGTAGCGATGATACCAATATCCATGTCTACGACACCAAGACCGGCGCCCTCCGTAACCGCTTTCAAGGGCACGAGGGTGGTGTCTGGGCCCTTCAATATGAGGGCAACACACTAGTGTCAGGCTCTACTGACCGATCGATCCGCGTTTGGGACCTTGCGCAGGGCAAGTGCACCGCAGTCTACCACGGCCATACATCCACGGTTCGATGCTTGGTTATCTTGAAGCCCACGCAAGTCGGTGAGACGGCTGATGGACAGCCCATTATGATGCCAAAGGAGCCTTTGATCATCACCGGCTCCCGAGACTCTTCCCTCCGAGTGTGGAAGCTCCCTTCGCCCACAGGCCCCGTTGTTAGGCAAGTCGGTCCGCCCGCGGATGATTCCGTCAACCCCTACTTCGTGCGTGTCCTCAACGGTCACCACCACTCTGTCCGCGCAATTGCCGCCCATGCCGACACGCTGGTCAGCGGTAGTTACGACTGCACCGTACGAGTGTGGAAGATATCAACGGGCGAAACGGTGCATAGACTACAGGGCCATACGGCCAAGGTCTACAGTGTGGTCTTGGACACGGCTCGGAACCGCTGCATCAGCGGGTCCATGGACACGATGGTCAAGATCTGGTCTCTCGAGACTGGCCAGTGTGTGATCAACCTGGAGGGCCACACGTCGCTGGTCGGCCTATTAGATCTCAGCTACGACCGCCTCGTTTCTGCGGCTGCCGACTCTACGCTGCGCATCTGGGACCCCGCGACGGGCGCCTGTAAGAGTACTCTTTCCGCTCACACGGGCGCCATCACCTGCTTCCAGCACGACTCTCAAAAGGTCATCTCTGGGTCGGATCGGACTCTGAAAATGTGGAACGTCAAGACGGGCAAGTTCGTCAAGGACCTCCTGACAGACCTAAGTGGTGTCTGGCAGGTCAAGTTCAACGAGCGGCGTTGTGTGGCAGCTGTCCAACGGAACAGCAAGACATACATCGAGGTAAAAATACCAGCTCCGCAAGTGTGACCTTTGCTGACATGTTGTAGGTGCTTGACTTTGGTGCCTCCCGCGACGGTGTGTCCGCCGAACAGCGCGGTCGCCGTATCGTGGTCAACAGTTGGGGCGAAGAGATTGAGGATGTTGAAGAGCTGGTAGAAGAACCTGCGATTTGAAGAGAACTCAAATTCTTTCCTGTCGAATACCCATTGAGCGATTCCCATTTACCGTCGTCCTGCGATTCTGAGGACTCTTCACTGCATGCAGACGCCGCTTGGGCGGACCATCTACACATTATCTATTCTGGCGTTATTAGAGCAGGCACGGGTGTGTCTGGGGTTGTCGTTTTCATTGCATTGTTATGGCGCTTGATACCGCTTGCAGTTTCCTCACGATCAACATGGGCACCGAAGAGAACTAGATAGTGGCCTTGAATGGCCGTGACGATTAATGAAGTATTATTTCCAATGTCTTCACTCTCAAATATGCACAAAAATTGTTTATCTGAGCGCAATGTTACCTGGGTATTGTGTCGGTGATTGACGTTATCAAAGGTGCGCCACCTGCCCCGCCACAGTAGCTTCAGAGCAGACCGACGTCGTTGCTTCACCTACAACTCCAGTGCTCTTTTACCGACTGCACAATCGCCCTCACACCGTCGGCCATGCCTGAACTCGACATACCGCCCTGATGCCGGCCTACTTTTTCCACCTTGCCATTGAGCTTCAATCCCCCGCTGCCACACTCACGCCTCAGACCGACATCTTCCGCTCCGAACTCCCCGCACACAGCACGTCTTGGGACTCTATCGAGAGCTCCTGGAACCCTCCTCAGGCACCCAAGAATCCTGTAGCTCCCAGCAATAGACCTGCTGCACCGAGACGGCCCAGTCAACGCTCGATTGCCTCGGCGACAACCAGGAAACTACCTATCCGCACCTCTCGAACCCTTCCGGAACAGTCCCCTAGCCCTGTCCCGAGCGTGAAACCTCAGGCGCAAGACCATCACAAGTGGGTACAGCACACGGCCCCGAAAGACTGGCGCTTTGACAGCATCTCCATCGTAGGCATCGATATGGACTCCGGCGTCGGCAACATGAATGGGCGGCCACGCGCAAAATCGCTGAAGCAGCCCGCCCACAGCACCTCCGGCGGTCTAGCCACCAAAGGGCGATTTGTCCCCTACGATATGAAAGACACGGAGGCCGGTTGGGGAGTCGTACATCTGTACCGCGATGGCCACGAAACACCAGGCCTGTACGATGCCCCGCCTGCGAGCGGCGACTTCGACGAGAAGGACTGCACCACGCTCTGCATACTTGCAGTACCGTCATACATGACGCCTTCCGATCTTCTGGGGTTCGTGGGCGAGCAAACAAGGGAGGACGTAAGCCATTTCCGGCTCATCAAGACGGGGCGAGAAAACAAGTACATGGTATTAATGAAGTTCCGAGAAGCGTCGAAAGCTCGAAAATGGCGGCGTGAATGGAACGGAAAGACATTCAACAGTATGGAGGTACGCATATGACCTCTTCCCCCCCTTTCCACGCGCCTATAACTGACCCCCAACCCCCGATAGCCCGAATACTGCCACGTCGTCTTCGTCAAATCAATAACCTTCCACACGTCCTCCACGATTCCCGAACCCCCCAGCTTCCCAAACCTAACCAACGACCCTTTCACCCCTCAACCCTCCACCCGCACTCCAACCGACCCCACATCAGCCCTAACAACCAAACCTCTCGCGCCCCCCACCCCCTCATTGATCGAACTCCCCACCTGCCCCGTCTGCCTCGAACGCATGGACGAAACAACCGGTCTCCTAACCATCCTCTGCCAACACGTCTTCCACTGCTCCTGTCTGCAAAAATGGCGGGGAACCGGGTGTCCGGTATGCCGGTACACCTCATCCTCCCTCTTCCCGTCGTCCTCGTCTGCCGACGATGATGTAGAAGTCGAATGCGCGGTTTGCGGTACCACGCAGAACCTCTGGATCTGTCTAATCTGCGGAAACACCGGATGTGGACGCTACGACGAAGCGCACGCATTCAAGCATTTCGAAGAGACCGGCCACGCATATGCGATGGATCTTGCAGCGAACACCGTGTGGGACTACGTCGGCGACGGCTACGTCCACCGCCTCATCCAAAACGCCGGCGACGGCAAGCCATTCAGCGAGGCACCATCTCACGAACAATACTCCGACCACGGCGACGGACACACAGACGGCCAAGGCGGTGGCACAGGAGCCGGCGTAACAGCCTACTCGACCGACATGCTCCCGCGCTCAAAAGTCGACGCTATGGCAACAGAATACACGTATCTTCTCACGCACCAACTCTCGTCCCAACGCGCGTACTTTGAAGAACAGGTCAAGCGCGCGGTGGATAAAGCGTCCGCGGCCTCTGACGCTGCAAACGACGCTATCACCCAGCTCAGCACCCTCACCTCTTCTCTCTCCCTCCTCGAAACCAAGAATAAAGATCTAGAATCCCAGATCAGCTCCCTCACGCGCGATCTCGAGCGCGCAGACTCCGCGTCCCAAAAAGCGAAAACACTAGCTCGGGACCTCGGAAAACAGGTTAAAGAAGAGAAGACCGTGTCCGAGAGTTTGATGACTCGGATACGGTGGTTAGAGGAAAAGCAAAAGGAGAAGGAGGAGCTGGTGAAGAGGTTGGAGGAGGAGAAGAAGGAGCTCCAAGAGCAGAATCGGGATTTGAGTTTCTTTATTTCTGGGACGGAGAAGTTGAGGGAGGTGCAGGAGAAGGGGGAAGTGGGGGGTGAGGAGGTGAGGGAGGGGTTTTTGGAGGTTGGGGCGAATGAGAAGGAGAAGGGGAAGGGGAGGAGGAGAAGGGGTGGGAAGTAGGTGGAGGTGTTGATGGGAGAGGAATGGAAGCCCAAAGTCGGGGTGATTTGGCGTTTTCAGGGCATCTTCATGGTTGGGTTGGGTGTTTTCGGATAGATACGGATATGGACGTGGACATGGGTTTGCATCACGGTTGGCGTGGTTTCGATGATTTACTGATACCCTTTTCCTTGACACTCGGCTTGTATAGAGTGGGCCTGATCCAGAGCAGTATATTTGAAAGGAAAGGGACATCATTCATTACTACCCGACTCAATAACATCACCCATTCATCTCAGTACTGACCCACTCGACTCTGCCTGATGGTAAAGGTCACTGGCTCAAGCAGGTAGACCAAGTAATAGCCGCCACTGTCCAGCACAATACTCCCTTTTCATCTCGTATCCAACTTCCTCCGCCGCCATCATCTCCGTACCGGCTGCCGAATAAACATACACAGCCCAGTACAACCCACACCCACAGCGTGCGAAAACCACCTTGCGACACTTTCCCTTGAACCGCCCAACCAAGCAAAAACAATGAAGAAGAAAAAATGCTTCAAGCACCCGCTCGCTTTGCAGTTCATTTGCTCGCTCCTTCGCTCGCTCGCAGAAGAAAAAATTGAGGGGTAAAATCATGGCCCGGAGTATGTATATATGCAGTTGTTGTGGTTGGTGCTATTGCAGAGCCGTGTCTTCGTAACTTCGTGAAAAAATGAGCGCACTAAAAGGTGGGAGTTGTGAAAAGGGGAGGGTGAGAACATTACGGAAGTAAAGAAAGGACAACCCTGGGAACGCCGAGGAAAGATGCGAGG
This sequence comes from Sporormia fimetaria CBS 119925, assembly GCA_010093795.1. NCBI lineage: Eukaryota > Fungi > Ascomycota > Dothideomycetes > Pleosporales > Sporormiaceae > Sporormia > Sporormia fimetaria. The sequence continues at coordinate 427,646 of MU006565.1, forward strand.
ATAGAGGATGAGGAGGTGAGATGATGTGAGGTTAAAGGGTGGTGATTCAAGAGGTGGGAATCCAAGAGGAATAACAGTTGTTGAATCGTGATCCAAGAGGTTGAATTCCGAAAGGTAAGACTTGGTGATCCAAGAGGTAGGAATCCAAGAAGGGTAAATTCTGGTCATCCAAAAGGTTTAGGGGAGGGATCCAAGACAGATAAGATGTTCGTACTTCGGATGTATGCAAGACGGACTGCGGAACATGGAACCCAAGGAGTTCCAGGCATCGTAATCGCTGTTCGAAGGCCAGGGTAATCGAAAGAACCGAAGGCAATATAGAGCCGGACACCGTATCCAAGTAGTGTCTTACCCCGTTGTCCAATGTCGGATGTCGGAACCCACGCATCTTAACTCCCTCACAGCCAAAAGTCATCCTTCTTCACCCCGGGACTCTTATCAAATCTCCCATCGAGGCCTAGTCCAAGTCCCAATCCCAGATCCATCTTCGGCGCCTCCAACTTCGGTGCGTCCTCAACCTTCTTCTTTGGCGAAGTCTTCATCGGGCTCGGGGGCTTCCCATCTTCAGATCCTTTCCTCACGACGTTGACATCCCAGCCGTCCTCCAACGCAGCCCCGATCCACACTTTCACTGAATCGTGTACAGCTCCGTAGTACTTTGGATTGCAAGCGCGCAGATGTCCCATGAGTTTCTCGAAGCCCGAGACTTTGAAGTCAGCGCGCAGAACGTTGCGCTCGCGACGTGTCGGCAGGCAGGCGATGATGCCGTTCAGCAGGTCCAGATGCGTCGCAATGTAATTTGTAGCGTCCCATTCCACGCCGCCGACGTAAGGTGCTGCAGGGACGATGGCGCGAGGGCCGGGGAAGTGCGTCTTGAAGTAGGGTCTGGGGGATCCGTCCGAGGGCTTCGGGAGCGGGACAACGTTTAGGTGGTGGATAAAGATCCAGAAGACTTCCTTGGTGACGTTGTTGATTTCCTTGCACCAGACCTGATATGGTCGAGGCTGATGCATTTGCAGGATGAACGGGACTGTTGATGTCTCCTTTTCTCTGACCGGGTCTTTGAGGTAGTTCAGAAGCTCTTGAGCGCGTGTGTGCAACTCCGCCTCGGGGGCAGTCGAGAGATGGGCGAAGATGATCTGTACAATCAGCTCGCGCGTTGTAAACTCGCTTGGTCCCTTGTGCTCCTCATCGAACAGCATGGCCAGCAGCGCCGGGAAAAGGGTGGAGGACAACTCTGCCAGTTGCTTGAGCGCAGAGTCTGTTGTGCACAGGCCTTTCAGGCATCGCAGCACCTCGTGAAGGAGCTGATCTTCGTGGTCTTCTCGCCACTCCACCTCCATTATCCGATGGAGCAGGCCCACGAGCTCCCGCATTCCGCCGTCCTGTACGAACGCATCCACCCACTCTACAGTCTCATTCCGCAGGAGCTGGCGCAGCTTGTGCAGCCGCCCGACTTCAACATCTTGCACCTTCTGCATCACCTTCATGTAGGCCACAAAGTCGTCGGGTAGGCTCGCTTTGGCACCCTTGTTCGATTTGGATGAGGCGTTGGATCTCAGCGATCTCAGGGAGGGCGTCTTCGGGATTGCCGATGATCGCGACGATTTCCGCTCGTCCTCCGGCTTCTGCTTCTTCACAGGCGAGTCTCCCTTGCTGAACGTGAAAGTCTTACTTCGCGGGCGTTCTCGTTTCGAGGCGCCGGCTTCGTCAGGTATCTTGCCATCGTCCTCTGCTGCATACCGCGACTTGCGGCCTCTGCTCAGTGTAGATTTGGCCGATTTCCGCGATCCTTCATCACCTGGCGCAGATTGCCCGGAGGCCGCACGGGACACGGTCGGCGTCTCAAGTTTGTGTGTTCGCACAAAGTCTGCTTTGACTTCCAGCTTCAGAGTCCTCATCGCAGCACGTTGATGCTGAGGTATGTTGCGTGACTCCTAAGCAATGTCAGCCATCGCTCATTAGGCTTTCCTGATCTACTCACAAGGACACTCTCGAATTCGACCTCGACAGCTTGAGGATCCATCTTGGTTGGAGACGGAGGTGTAGACTGCGCCTCCTTCGCCCTGCCGTTGAAAGCTGCCACAGCTGCCATAACACGGCTTTGTCTCTTAACAGGGGACGCAGGTTGCCTGAGTTCCTCCTTCTTCTGAACCCCGTCCGAATTGGCCCGTTTGAGGAGGTCACGAGCCGAGAAGCCTCGCGATGAGGGCCCAGCATGTTCCCCGTTGCCATGCGCATCTGACAGTGGGACACGCTCATCACTGCGCTTTCGTGTAAAGGAGTCTAGCAGTGCGGCTGTGTTGGTGTTTGGAAGGAAAGTCGATTTCGGTCGCTCCTTGCCACTTCCCCGCTTTTGAAGGGATGGGATGCCATAGCCAGCAAAGTTCCGTTGTTTGGATGGCGAGTACTCTCTAGGCGTATACAGGGCAATCTCATCCTCAACGTTGTGGCGGTCGTTGAGCGGAAGCTTGCTTGTCGTGGTGATCACGCGGAGTGGTGGCTGGGTGCTGAACTCGGCCCAGATGGGCGTATGTGCGGGCGCAGGACCGAGGGCAGAACCTGGTGGTGTGGTATTCTCTTTGTCTTTGACAAATATAGCCTTGGCCTCCTTCATTTTGGAGTTGCTGAACATGGCAGCGAGGTTGCGGGATGACTTCGTCTTCTTGGGTTTCGGCGACAAAGCCTTCTCCTTCTCCATCTCCGGGGCCGGGTCTGGCAACTCCTTTTCTTTAGATCTTCCCAATGACCTCAGTGAGAGTGAGCTCTTCGTCTTCTTGTGCAGCGTCTTGACTGGGCTGGCCGTGACGTCGGTCCGTGACATGGTATGAATATCTCCGTGTTCGTTCGTGACTAGTGAAGTGCCGTCCGTCGGGGTGCGCTTGTGCCCTCGGGGTGCAATAATGGACTTGAGAACTGCAGCGGACTTGTTGCGACGATGTCCTACAGGTCTGGCGTCGGTGGTTGCCATGCTGCTCGTTTGAAGGCTGGCAGTCGGCACCGGGGTCCGGCGAAGGCCCTAATGAAGATCAAAACAAACAAAGCAATGTCGTTCTGGCGATATCAAGATAATGTTTGCATAGCTTAAGGAAGCGGCGGAGTGTGATGTCGGGTGTGGTTGACGTCCTGCTTGCATCCCTGCGCTTGTTGTTGTCGTCGGCTGTTTCCCGGGAGACGGTACATGTACTGGGGGACAGGATTGTTACATAAGCAACCCCACATCACGTGCAGCACCTTTCACTCTTCGAGTCATCGGATGGACCTGTCATTGCAACTGTGGTGATGATGAAAAGATTCATTTCGTTTATTTCTAAATTTTTCTTGTTTCAATACCAAGATCCTTGAAGCGAGGCAAAACAGAGATGCCGGCTTCTACCCCGCCCCGCCTCCGCGCGACTGCTGTGCCGCACTGTGCCGCAATCTGCCACTATGTATCCCCTCGAGATGATTACCGTGCAAACTGACAGCTCCTCTTGATTCCCCATTGTAGCTGTCTTCGTAGCTGGACATCAATATGGAGAGGCTGCCCGCGGAGCTATATGACGAAATACGAAACCACCTGAGAAAGGCATCCCGTCTTGCACCCTATGCTGCCATCTCCAAGCGGTGGCAAGCTAGCGTCGAAAACCGCAACTTCAGAACGGTAACGATCGTGGACTCTGATATCCCAACTTTTGCGGCCATGTTCGTAGGCCCCAACGTTTCTCGTCGCGCCATACTGAGGGAGCTCGGACTGGGGGTGGAACCGGGGCCAGATGTTCAGCAAAAGAAAGAAGGTTGCTGCGCTGTGGGGATGCCTGCCCCTGACCGTGCAGCTGAAGGCGCATTCCTCTTCAAAAGGTTGGCTGAGCTATTTTCCAGTCTGGCTGACATTGAAGCCCGCCTACCTAGGAAATATCCGCTCTACGTTCGGCTCGATGGGATGACTTCAGTGGACCCAAGATTGAAGATCGTAGGCGGTGATGTATGCTGGAACTTATGGCATTCCCTGAGAGAAACCATGGCAGTCATGTCGCACTATCCACCGATGTCCCTTCCTAAAGACATGGGCTTTCCTTCAGTAAAAGGGATCACCCAATTTGAGTTCTCCAACGACTACGGCCTCAAGAATTTAGACGTGTCCTGCATTTGACCAATTACCAAGGCCCTGGTCGACCTGGAGTGGCTTTCAATCGAAACTGAAGAGCTCTATCAAGGCGGCCGAAGAAGACGACTGGGAATAAGCAAATGTGAGTGAGCAGAACCCAGCCTTGCGCTGTAACTGATGCCAGCAAGCACTTTTGAAGGGTATCTCTGAGATACCGGGCGCCAACATAAAACACTTCCGATTGCGGGTTGACCACCAAGGGATGGAAAACGAGGATGTTCCTGTCCCCAGGATGACAAAGCCTGACAAGTGGAAAAATGAAACTTATTCTCTCATCGGGAAGACTTTATCATCCTGGAACAATCTAGCCGTGTTACACTTGCAGGGCCCGATCGTGATCAGCCCACAGTTTTTCAGATGCATAACAGATGCACCCGGGAGTGCGTTTTCTTCCTTACGCGAGCTTTCTTTAGATGTTGCACCTGAAACTGCCGATGGAAGATGGTTTCTCACGAAAGACGAACAAGCATTCAAGGACTCGCTAGTGGAGTACGGCTGGTACTGGGAACCAGAACACAACGATGAGGCGAACTTGGAACCGGTGGATGCAGAGTGCGGCTTCAAGGTGTACGGCGAAGGGCGCGCATTTCTGGAAATTGTGCGCAGGAAAGTATACATGACGTTGCCAAGCAAAGACATTCTTTTCCCTTTATTTGTCGGCGCAGCGGAAACTGTAAAGAAGCTTCCACGGCTGCATAAACTTGAAGTGAAGCTGAACACCGATAGGTCCAAATTGGCATATGAATTTCTACAGTACTGCCATTTCGAGCTCTGCTTTCTCAAAGCCGGGCAAAGCCAATCTCCCAAGAAGCCTCAGAATCCGATATGGTATCGATGGCTCCAACCGAGGCACGGGCAATTCCCTACCGTAACGGACGATTACTCCGCTCTTGGATTCGACCGATTGTATTGGAGAGTGGGAAGTTGGGTCCCTTGGCAGGAGTTGCAGGAGGCGTGGCGAACAGCTCTAGGGCCTGACGGCAAGATCGCCTTCCTCGAAAACGACGAAGAACACTGGGAGCCTGGTTACGGAAGGAAAACATACAACGGGCCCCTCAAGCTTGTTCAACCTTGACTATCCACTCGCGAATTCTGTCTGCGAATATCTCCAGACATAACCGACATTAGGGACGCCCCGCCTTCAAGCATTGTCTAAACGACGGGTCTTGCGCTATTCTCCGAAATGCATTTTTCATCCCCTCAACCCCACCGCGTGCTCCACCCTGCCCTTTCGGTGCAATTTTGAAAAGTCGATCCGTATTCTTTGCAATGTTGGCCAGGCGCGGAGAGTATCTTGCTATGGTTGAAGCTGCCCGAGAGAGAAGTGAGACCCCCAGGCGAGTCAGAAATAGTGCGATCTCTACCAAAATGGCGACTGGATTTCACTTTCGCAACTCATCAGCCGTACATGTATCGGCCTCACTGCGAAACACCAAAGCTTCGTGCTCAACCTTGCTTTTACTCGGTGTCCGTTGGTAGTCGATGTAATCATCGTCCTCATCGGTCTCAAGATCATCCATTGATCTCCTGCAGCGTCGGCCCAAGGATCGCTTTCCACAGGAACAAGGGACATAGTTTTCCAAGTCGGACGCCGCGGCGATGTGCTCCCAGGACCTCATCCAGGCGTCCGCGTCCACGCCCGCATCAGTGACATATTGTATCTCGTTTACACTGAGTCCTTCTGGCCAAGCAAGTAGGCGCTCGTCAGAGAGCATGAAGCATTCATCGAAATAGTCAGAAGTCCAGTCGTACGGATGTTCCTCGTCACGCTTCACCCTCCCAGTATTCTCCCGAGCTCCGATCAATAAAGCGACAACCGGAACACACTTGCCCATGCGCGCCTTTTTCCTATCTTTTTCGTCCTGTATCTTCTCCCGCTCCTTCTTTTCGGCTTCAAACTTCCTATAATGGTCTTCCAACTTTCTGCGGTTCTCCTTCCGTTCGCTCTCTTTCTTCTCACGGTCAGGCTTCTCCTTTTCCCATCTCTCTTTGAGTCTCTGTCGTAGTTCTTTTGGCTTGTTACGCTTCCTTTCTCTGTATCCTTTGTTCTGCTCGCAACGTTCGTTCGCTTTGCCTTTGGTGTCCACCCAAACGTCAACGTAGTGCGTCTTCGGATTGCACTTGACCCGGTTGTTTGGATCCGGGTCTCCACACTCGACTTTGTAAGACGCATCGGTTTCTTTTCCATCAGGTCGGGTGGATGGAACCTTGGGCCTCGCATAATGCTTTTCGTCATCAATGGCGCACTTGGGGTTAGGCGTATTGGGGTCTTGATGGCCCCATTTGGGATCCAGTGCCTGGCCTGCAGGGCACTTGCCCTTACGTGATGTGTCTGGGTCGTCATTGCACCCGTTCCCTGCCGCATTGGGGCGCTGACCAATTGGGTAACAGCCGCCTTTGTCATTCTTCGCCTGCCCTACAGCTTTCGTCAAAGGGATCTAACACGTTGAGGCCAACCTTACCTTGTGGGCAGTTTTCCTGGCATGTTCGGCCGTCTAATGCAGGCACACCGGTGGGGCACTTCTTGCAACTGCAGTCCCTGTCCAAAATTTGGCCCAGCACACTGGGGCAGAGTTTGTCTCGGCAACACAGGCGGTCTTCCTCTCGCTTAATGATATATCGTTTTCTTCGGCCACCGGACACACCGCGGATAACCAGATTTCCAACTGTGGGGTTGCGCAGAGTTCCCATAGCTCCAGCAGAAGACAGGTCGTCAAAACGGATGTGATCAAATGAGAGGATAGCGCTCACTAGGAGACCGCACGAGGTGAAAAAGTGTGTTTGATGCAACAGAGTGAGTTCCATATTCGGCCTTCACAGAGGACAAAGCAGTGTGGTAACAATATGGTAACATTGAAAATTCTTAAACTGCGAGCGTATGGTTAACTTATATAGCACATTGCTCCCTGGAGCGGTGGCAACCTTAGGAGGCCAGATGGTATGGTTCTCTAACGGCAGAGTGTTTCTTTCTCACAGCCCCTGGGAGCCTACTTTGCCGCAAAGAAATATTGCAACACATGGACTACAGACAAAGCACACGTTCGGGTTCCGAGGATCTGTTCCAGGAGACCTTCGGTGATTGTCGTTGTGATTGATGCGGCACACGGCGCCAACGGCGCCAAACATCACTCTCTCATTAGTTCAGCAACACAAATCAACCTACGGACTACCATCCCTCTAAAATGCTTCAACTTTGCTAGTCTGTCCGATGAAACAAAACCTGGCTTGATGTGGCTGGTGCCTCACGTCTGGCGCTTGCGGAGCTCTCTGGATGAAGCTGTGCCGCAAACTACATCGCGAACATCGCTCCGCCCCGCCCCATGGTTCGGCTGCCCCCACTTTCGCCGCAACGAGAACTCCGTTACTTCTGGTAAACGCGGTGTGATCTGTCTACAACTATGCGGTACGGAGCAATCCAGAAGCTGCAGAACCCAGGGGCGGGTTTCAGTAGGGCGTGAGCATTGAGGCGCCTAGGGATGTCTAATGGGTACAGCAAACCATTTAGTCTGAGTAACACAGACTGTGCTCTAGCTTTTCTGATTCTCACGCAAGAACCATTCGCATCGCTCTTCCAGTTCGTTCCAAGGTCGTTAGCACTGCGGCCGTATTCTCACAGCTCGACTTTCAGAATATCAACCACTTCACCAAACACCGTAGGTTATCAAATCTATGTTAAGAAATGAACGCTGATTATTATCAGAGACATGCGCAACATGGCAGATCTATCTTTTGGGATCCTTCTTGTTCCTGCGCTCTCGATCAACATAACCATCTACGACAGCCCGAAGTGCACCGGCCACAATGATATTCGCAATTTTTATGTCATCCAAGACGACGGGTGCCACGAAAGAGGAGAGACTGAAGTTTGGTTACAGCTGGAGGAGAACAGGGGTGGTCTTCGAGAACAGGCGATTGCGGCATCACCGTATGACGAGCGGAGCCAATCCGAGTTCGTTGTGTTCTTCACAACAGCGGATTGCAATCCGGACAACGTAATTGAGGATGCCTGGCTTGACAGTGGGTGTAATGGAGTTAGACTGGATCCGAAGGTCAACGAACAGTACCAAAGCTGGACGGTGTGGGATATGTGCGAAGGGGTGGCTGGTTGTACTCTCTTTCCCTTGATCCTCGTGTTGCACGATGTTGGTGGGATGGGATTGGTGAACGGCCTTTTCATGTCCATACTCTCAAAACCTGCGGGGTCCCAAATCTATGGACAAAATGAACTGGCATTAGAGACTATCAAGCGCATGGACCAATGGCTCGCACCGAATTCGTGTGCTGTTTCTGCTGCTTCTGATTACCACACACGCAAAGCACTTCCTATCACCAATCAGTTTGACCCACATGGCACAAATGATAACAGTATCAAGTATGTGTCCTCATTGCCGACTTCTAGGCGCCCAGGGTCAAAGGTTTCACGCTATTTGCGGCATAGCAGTGCCTAAGAACTTATCTCGTCGTTATGGCCTCTCGAGGCTGGTGCGGCGTCTGGGTCAGCCCCAACACCACACTCCCACATGTGTCTTTGCGGCGAGCTTCGGGGCCATTTTCTTTGGTGAAATCTGGACACTCGAAAACATATCGTCTGATATTCTATTACGGAATAGTCGGCCGACAGAAGGATGAAGCCAGCGTGGCACGAAGCTATGGTGCGACGCGCGAGGGGACTTCGATGGGGCCCCAAACTGCACCGCTGTAAGCGGTAGAGTATTAATAGAGGGGTGAGGTATCAGTTCAAAATCTTCATTTCTAGCTGAGGGAGTCCATCATGTATCTACTCCTGCTGGCTTATTTTTATGCATCTATACTACTCTCACCCCACCTCAACACCGGCACTTTGGCCGAGGGAATTTCCATGATGGATTTACTACCTGGTGATTTACAGCCTTCAACAATTTCGAAGTCCTCAGTGTGCGCGAGGAAGGTGATGAAAATGTAATTCACATCCGGCAAGGGGCAACCGAAAGCCAGACCTGCGACAATGACTGCATGACCTACTCGGGTTGGGAAAGTGACGGAGTGATGAAGTGCGAGTCTTCCATCGAGGGAATCAATGACGATATGCTCGACCTCGAACTTGGAATAGCAGCACGTTCGCTAGAGAAGAGAGGCAGAAAGACGCATCAGCTATGTGCTCAGAAGGAGGCCAAGGTGCAAAACCGAGAACAGATAGAGATTGAATCTCCCGCGTGGCCGGATTTGGCTGATCTCGAAAAGGTAACACTTGCAGCAAGGGTTGTTCTAAGCCGCTATACTGACATGTGAGGAAGGCCTACCATAGAGTTTACGACTTCGCAAATCCTCTCGATCCACTTTCGCCCGATTGGTTTAAACTGAAGGAGCAGGATCAGGGGTGGAAGAAAAACCTTGCGGGAATGAAGAAAAATAGATGTTATGCGGCGGAGCACATTCTTGAGTGGAATGTACTCGTCACGTTCATTGAAGACGATTTGGAAACCAAGAAAGATGGCAGCCGCTGCCATTTTATCAAGAAATTCTTTGGTGGTAAAGAGAGCGGTACTGGCGCAGCCTCAATGCCAAAGAAGGATATCTATGTCAAAGTAGCAAAAGACTACAACAAGGCTCTTGCTTCAGACGCACAATTCGATTACGAGGACAAGCCATACCGATTCAGCTCGTTTGAAGGCGATCCACGACCGATAGATTGGGTCACTTATCAGTTTCCGGGGACGGGTGGCCTTAAAGCAAAACTCCCAAACCCATGGGAGTATGAGCTGGTTATTCTAGAATCAGAGTTGAATGGGAGGAAAGAAAACGTGAGTAAATTTTGGCAGAGATGTCTCCAAGGAAATCTGCTTACAGATTGCAGATCTGGAATAAGAAGAATTTGGCAGTCCAGCCTATTACCGGGAAGGATAAGGAAACCATGAATGAAAACCAGCATAATTCAAACACAATGGAATGGCTTTTCGTCAACAAATACTATGTCAACAAAAACGGCGTAGGTACCGTTGGTACCTGGAAAGACAATAAAGGCACTTGTAAGGCCATATATCAGTTCAACACACTCGTGGGCCTTGTTCAATACCACAACGATCCCTACGTTAGTGAGGTTATGCGAGCACAAGTCAAACGTGTGGGTGAAGCCTTCGACTACCCGAAGACCACGTTCTCCCCGGTTCGTACTGGATAGATGGCCAAGGGACCCGGCACAAATTCCAGAGAAAAAACCTGAAGCAAGAGTGGCTCGATTGGATGCAGAAAGAGCACAAGATACGGCTGGAGAGGCTCAAAGAGGTTCTCGCGGAGAAAAAGAAGATTTTCGACAAGACTTCGCCATACATAACAAAGAGATAGGACTTATGGCATCTGTTTAACCCGCGAGCGGCCGGGGTTGAAACGCCTAACTGTGGGTCTGAGCGCAAACAGAGCGACATAGATAAGCGAGTGGAGCTGCTGTTGGATGCCTACAAAAACCTCCCCAAAGTTAATACTGAACTGAAGTTGGACGATACGACGTCGACGACGACAACGACGATGCCTACTACAACGACGGCCAGTCCGATTGCGGTGATAACGACACCGGCAACAACTCCTTGAAGTCAGCGTTGGAAACGCTGTCTGCTCATACAGACCGTACCTTGTCTTGAAAGCAATATGTTGCTTCGCTTCCAAAATCGATCGCTTGTGTAAGTAACCCATGTGGAGCGGACGCGGCCTCCGGGGGGATGCGTCGCGGTCGTGACCACCGGGGACTGCTGCCGCACCGTTGAATTGTTTACCTTCTTGACCTACACGGCAGCTCATGTACATGTTGGGGTCTTTTAATACAAGATTCGCTTATATATTGCACTTGCTTTCACAATCGCTCATTAAAAATGACCCATGTCGATACTGAAGGTTCTGCTTGGACCCTATGTCGGAGGGGTTTCCGAACGCTGGTGAGTATGGTACCCGCTTCAAAACTCCCCGGCCCAGAAAGCTGGGGCACCAAGGCTTGCCAACACCTTATACGATGCCGAACGCCCTCAGGATTCAGCTTAACTCGGAGAAATTTTTCGATGAGGTATTACTGTATAGACAAGACCATAATCAGAGATAATCAGAAAGCAGAGGCTTCCCAAGGGTTAGTGTGCGAGCGCGATGTCGCCGTTGATGAAAAGGGCCAGGGAAGCGGTATAGTAGTAGAGAAGGTAGGATAGGGAAAATAAAATAAAAGTAAAGACAGGACTTTAGCGACGATCTCTAGATGCCGGCTCAACGAACTAGCAGATGTAGGTGTAAAATCGCAGGCATCGCCTTGTCTACCCAAGTACCTACCCGTAAGCGCCTATGTAGGGTGTTTCATAGGCACAAGGCAGGCTCTTAGTACGCTGTTAAGTGGCTAACAGCTATTAGTAGAGTTAACAGATCTTTCCCTGTAACTGTGAAGGTCCAGCGGGTATGGAAGTACCGTGTATGGTTCTCGGTTGGTTCTCGGGGATGAGCGTCAGGGTTCCTTGCACAGGTGGTGATATCAAGACAGTAAAGAGTAGACTTTCTGAAAAGGATATCGTGTATTGAAAACCAAGTGTACTGTTGAGGTACTTGACTGAGTTGAACACGATGAGCTGTAGGAGCTCATCGTCTACTACTATATACTTGAGGTGCTCTGCTTGCTCTGTAGACACGAAGAGAGCACTGAGAGCAAGGCGCATGTAGTTGCTCTGTTGCTCTCGTTGCTCTGTGCAGAGCGTGAGATCATTGAGAGCATCCTGCATTCCCGTGGCTGTTCCTGTGGCTTCCTTGTACCATGTCTCACAAAGGTGTGGGGCATATAGAGCCGGGACATGTCATCTCATCGGGTCGACTGAGAGTGTGCTCTGTAAACTTCCTTCGCTTAGCTGAGAGCGACCCTGGTCCGGTGGAGCCTAGCCTCCTTAGGTCGTAACAAGGTATTATATATAACGTTAATATAAGTAACTAGAACTGTTTACTAAGTTCTAGAAAATAGGAGCGTAGTATTGTGAAGGTCCAGCGGGTATGGAAGTACCGTTTATGGATCTCGGTTGGTTCTCGGGGATGAGCGTCAGGGTTCTTTGCACGGGGGTGATATCAAGACAGTAAAGAGTAGACTTTCTGAAAAGGATATCGTGGATTGAAAACCAAGTGTACTAAGGAAGTACTGATTGAAGTTGAACACGATGAGCTGTAGGAGCTCATTGTCTATTACTATATACTTGAAGTTTCAATCCTATGCTCAGGTTGCTCAGTGCCAAGACCACTGATCATACTGAGCATTGTTGCTCAGTGCCGAGACCCGTACTCATGCGAGCATTCTCTAGTCACGTGACCGTGCCCCGCGTTGAGGTGTCACATCTTTGCTTCTCGATGTCCTTCGCGCCCTCACCTTCGTTCCTCAGCGAGTCGCTTGCCTGACATCCTCGTTTGTTCGTAACAAGTATTGAGAAAACTATACAACTCTTCAGGGTCTCTAAGTCTTAAGGTTATAAATACTATAGATAAATTTACTAAAAGCTCCTCTCTAAGTATTCTAAGGGGGAAAAAGGTTGAAGTTTTACTTATAATAATAACGTTACTACTAAAACTATCTTCTAAGCTGTACCTAATAGAACAAGAAACAATAGTACTCGAACTTTGTACTAGTACTTAGTGTGTCGAAATCTTCGAAGGTCAAAGACAGGAGACACTGCGTTACTCTTTTGCACATGCATAGAACCACAGGTACAAATCTAGACATTTTTAAACATGCTTCAAGTATGTCAGAATTGCTGAAAATGCTAAATCATAGAGAGATCCACTACTCTTCGCGTGTTATTCACAACAAAAACAGAAATCAACAAGAAACTAAGTAGTACCGACACCCACCAAACCCCCCTCCTTTCCCCCCCTCTTCCCTCCTCCCACCCAAGCCACCACACCCCAGTCACCAACTGGGCCTAGGCCCTGAGCAACGGTGGTGCCCAAATCTGGATGAAGGGGTTGAAGACTTGACCGACGGCCGCCAGGGAATCGAGGAAAGGCGCACCGTACCAAAAATTGAGCAGGCGGCACTCCCAAGCGACGAAAATGGAGGCGAACATCACCAGGAAGAGCCAGGCGGGGACGCGGTACGGGTTTCCCCGAACCGTGTTCTTGAAGCCGACCGACAGCGTCACGCAAGTGAATTTGAGCCAGGTCCAGACCCAAACCACCGGCCAGAGGAAGGAGCCGGGGAGGGCCTGGACCCAGCGTGCGATTTCCATCACCGGGTACACCACATGTCGATTCTGCCAGATGGATGGCACGAACTGCCATTCACCGGTCACCGTCGTGAGGTGGGATTTGTCGCCATTTAGTTCCAGGGGCCAATCCCATTCCAAGAGACTCGCAGGCCTGATAAGGCGCGTGATGGCGCAGTTTTCGGCGCTGTGCTCGAGTGGGGACCAGATCCCGACGGTCGCCATGTCTTGCAGGCGGCGGTGCATCTCCTTGGACCACCCCAAGTGGTTGGGGCTCCAGGGCCAATAGGCCGGCAAACTCGGATCAGTCAGGACTCGCGCCATGGTCAAGACGATCGGCGCGTGGGTGATGACCAGCGGGTGGTGGAACTTGTTCTCCTTGTCCAGAAACCGGACAACTTGGTCTTGAACGATGGCGATGCGGTGGAGGAGGCGCCTCGGGTAGTCGAGCGGCCAGCCCTTGCGGGGCTTGGAGAAGATGGACTCGTAGTTCTGGTCCAGCGATGGGAAGAGGCTGAACAGGGTTGGAATGGGGGTCGGCTTCGGCATGTAATGCAACTTGGTGCACTTGACGGGCAGATCGTCGAGGAAGGTTGAGTCACTGTAACTCATCAGCAAGTCTGCACAATATGTTGAAGTGTTCCATGATGCTTACCGAAATCCATTCTCCACGCGGATGGGCATCCTCGGCCTGCCACCGCGGACGAAGTGATGGCGGATGAAGTACGCCGTCGCGATGCACTGCACCTGCGGAGCAACGTACATGACATCAATCTCCGGAAAGTCCCTGAGGATGCGCTCCGCCGTCTCTCTGGCTTGCTGTTCGCCGGTGGCCGAAAGCATGATGTCCGCCCAATTCCCGGTCTTGGTACGGCCTATCTTGTGCGGATTCTCGGCGCCGTCGTCCTTGGTCTGGGCATGGCGGATGATGGTGAACGCCTTGACGGGCATGGTGACGGTGGTGAGGTGCGTGGAGGTTGATGAGCTGTCAGAGAGGTCAGCACTGGACAGCAGAGAGGCAACTGAACATGAGCAAGCATACCTTGAACAGCGAGGCGTCAAAAGCTGAGAGCGGAGAAGCAAAGACTGAGAGCAAAGGAGTCAGCACTGAAAAGCAGAGAGGCAACTGAGACGAGCAAACGTACCTTGAACAGCAGAGACGGAGAGCGGATAGGCGTCGGAGACTGAGAGCAAAGGGATCAGCACTGACAGCAGAGAGGCAACTGAGACGGGCAAACGTACCTTGAACAGCAGAGACGGAGAGCGGAAGGTCGTCGGCGGCTGAGAGCGAATACTCGTCGTCGAAGTCTGGAGATCAGAGTGGGTTGGAGGAGGGATGGAGGAAGAGGAGAGAGGACGGGCTTTTATGCGTCAGGGCTGGAGCGGTGTGTCAGCGGTGATTCAGCGGCTCATGGGTGGAAGTTCCCAGTGGTTGGAAGCTTCCGGTGGTCGGCAGGTCCCAGTCGTCGAAAGGTGTTAGTGGTTGAAGGCACGATGATTGGGGTAGGCGCCGGCGACGCTGTCCTCGACACCCCCTTCCTTTAAACCCCTCAACACCGGTCCAAGGTTACGCTTGTACGAGGGCTGGATTGAATGTGCTGGCTGAAGGATCGGTAGCTGTAGCCCCAAGCTATGACAGATTGCATGGTCATGGTATGGATTCACAAAGTGACGCTCATGGCAATACGCAAAGTCGGGAAGTGATACGGACACTCAAAGAGGACAATGTCTGGGATATCACCCCCGGTGCCATCTCTTTGGAGTCTTGTCAATATGTGCCAGGTGGTAATATACAAAGCCGGCAATTGATATGGACATCCAAAGAAGGCAATGTCTGGGACGTCACCTGTGCCATCTCTTTGGACATGTCTCAATATGTGCCAGTACGCCCCTCTTTGTGTCCTTGAATCTTGTCCAGACCGCCCATGAACGGCCTCAGGACTTCCGGTATCGTGACAGTGTAGTCCCGCTCATTCCAGTGGTTCTCCAAGATGGCAGCCAGTACCCGTGGGACAGCCAGGGCGGTGCCGTTGAGTGTGTAGGGGAAGTCCAGCTTGCGGCCTGTCTTCTCGAGCCGGACTCGGGTGTGCAGTCGCCGGGTTTGGTAGTCGGTGCACATGGACGTAGAAGTGACCTCACCCCATCCGCTGTCCTTCTCTCGCCGCGAAGGGAAGTATGCCTCAATGTCGCGCTTCCTGGTTGCACTGGCTCCAAGGTCCGTGGTCGGCATCTCCAAGACACGACAGTGGAGGCCGAGTGACTCGAGGATCTCCTTTTGCATGGATAGCATCTCGTCAAACACGGCCTGGGAAGACGATTCCGCAGGAACAGTGAAGTGCTCTTGGCCGTCTTGGTCCGGTAGAGTCCATGCAAACATCTCCACCTTTGTGAATTCGTGAACGCGGTACAGTCCCTTTGTGTCGACGCCGCGGGCTCCCGCTTCAGCACGATAACATCTGCTGACACCGACAGTCTTCAAAGGCAGCTCCGAGTCCTCCAGTGTTTGGTTGGCCTTCATGCCGGCCAGCGGTATCTCGGCGGTACCAGCCAGAACCATAGGCGGCTTTGCCCTGTCCTTCTCTGCCTGCTCAATGGCGTACACCTGCTGTTCCCCGTTCTGGTCCCTAGGTTGAAAGCCACACGCCGCCGCGATGTGTGAGTATACGATCGAAGGGGGTGCCACGGCCTTCCAGCCTCTCTTCCTCGCTACGCTGAGAGCGTACTGCACAAGGGCCTGCTCGAGCATTGCGCCCTCGCCAACAAGATAATACCAACCCCAGCCCGAAGTCTGCGCTGCCCCTGCGAAATCCATGAGCCCCAGCTCTGCACCGATGTGCACATGCGATCTCCAAACGCGGTCGGACTGAGACGGTTCGGGTTCCGGGTGATCGTTGATGTATTCGATGACTTCAGCCTCCTCGCCGACGGGTGTTTCGGTGCTGCTCAGATTGGGCAGATCCTGGGCGAGTCTTTCCATCTCTGACTGCAGCACGCTCTCCTTCTCTTCGATTTCACCGAGCTGAGCCTTGAGCTCTCTTGCTTCGCGCATCAAAGCATCTTTGTCCGCCGTTTGCCTTATATCGCCTTCAGCATCACCACTTCGGCCTGCCGCCTCCGCAAGCTGCCTCCGCAGCAAGTTGTTGCGTTCCCGGATCTTCCGCGCGCTCTGCTGCAGAGCAAGCCAATCGTTGTGGAGCTCGACAATCTTCCATGGCGAGTCCTTGTGGGCGCCGTAATTCCTGTCGACGCAATTCTGCGAGTACAGGCCGGGGTTGAGTCGGATGTGCTTGATGTCGAGAGCGGGCTTGGGAGCAAAGGTCGGTCGTGTATAGGCTCGGCGGGGTATGCGGAGGCCCGTTGCGCGGCTCGAATATGCGGGAGCCAAGCGTGCGCGGCAGGCTGAGCAATTGAGAAAACTGTCTGTGAGGAATTTCATCGTAGATGTTCGAAGCTGCGAGAGGACGTGTGGTTAACATTCTTCGAGGCGAGCTCAAGCTCAAGCTCTGCCGAGCAAGCTCCTCGGACTTAAGGTAAATAAATTTATCTCCTAGGGCTGCGCACGCGTTGCGGCGCGTTTCCCCGAAGAGTGACACTCGATGATTTATGGCTACACCAACTATGTCCAACCCTCGCAAACGGATCGGTGAGCATTCGTGGAGGCTTCCTGACAGCAGCGCAAAGATACCGCGCATCTCGCGGACCGCAAGCTCTCCACGCAATGCCGAGTCCTATCACTCACCTTATGTGAGCATCCGGCCGCGTCCTCAAGCGCATACAATACAGAGGAATGGCCCTCATACACCGCCGCCGAAGGTCAGGCAAACATTCAGAATACCAGTCGAAACTCGCCCATCCCATACGGCTCAAACACCCCGAATGAAATACGGCCCACACCGCGATTCCAGACTATGCACCAATGTCCGCTGGGTGCCCTATCCCTTGGGATTGATGCCCTATGATTCTTGGAGCAGGCTTCACAACCCCGACAAGCCCATACGATGCTCATTTCGCTGTCCCCGTTGCGGAAGAGATCGAAAGCCTAACGCCCACCAGCGAAAGATATTTCTGGTAGCGGAAAGACTGACATTTGACGCTACCGTTTTCCACACGAGAGCAAGACCGGAATGAGAAACTCACATGGGAAGTGAACTATGAACTCGGGATCCTTGATCCGTTCGTCGAAGACGTACACCACATTCCAGGCGGGAGGAGGAGCCGGGCGAATCGATGGCATCCTTACCAGAATGAGTTTGAGATGAAGCAGGCGATGAACCTGATCTTCGTTTCTGAAAACATAAGTCAGGCGTCATGGTCGTTGTGGTTGGGATTGCAAAGGCATCTGCAATCCATGTTTGTTGAGGCGGAGGAGAACCTGGCTCAGTCACAAAGGAGAAACCCAGTCCAGCCGGACACGACCGACCCGACACCGTTGCACAGGAAAGACCCGCTACAGCTTCGAAAACCGCCCGAGTCGGTCGCGACGAACCGGTTGCACGACGGCAAGGCACCGGTGGTTGAGATTGACCTCACGTTGTCGGATGACGAGGCGCCTAGGAAACCTCCGGCTACGAGGACATCTTCGTCGGGATTCGCGGCATCGCATGCGGCGGCCCCCTCAACCCACCGGAGTTCCGGCAAGGTGGAAAGCGAACCGAAGCCACGTTTTGAAATTCGGAGCTACAAGACGCTGCCCGACTTCTACTCTCTGCTGGACCGGATAGAGCGGACATCGTACGTTGGCGCAGTCTTTCTGGAAGCATATGCCGAGCATCTCCACAGGGACGAGTGTCGGGACTGTTGGGTGAAACGGAATATTGATTTGACCTCGAAAGAGAGCGAAGACACGGAGTCCTAATTTTTCTTCTTTCTTTCGCAAGATACCCACGTTTAGAGCTTTATTCATTTCTGGATATATTATTTGTGTACGACACTCAGCCCCCACACGTCATCCAGCATGACCGCGGCGCCTGTCCCTGGTCTTTGGTGGCGCTAGTCTTTGTTCGGTTTAGAACTTCCGCGGCTGGTGATGGATGCACATGCTTTGGGAGCCTGACCTCGATCCACAGTCCGTACAAAACCCGCTGGAACCCCACAGCCTCCGCTCCGCCCGGCATCTCTACCTCCTCCTACACACCTCGCCGTGGTGCGACCTTTGACGACAGCTACCAACGCCCTTGCATCGACCGACCACCATGCGCGACCCCTTCCCCCTCTCCCCGCCATCCTGGGCATACACCTACGTGCAACCCCTCGCCTCGAAGCTCTCGCTGCAAGCCCTCCACCTGCACATCCACGAGGTCATCTTCGCCTTCCTGCTCTACCATGTCACGAACCGCTACATCTCGCCCTGGCTCGGCCGGACCTTCTTCCCGCGCGTCTACGCGTCCTTCAACCCCCGGACGAGACTAAACTGGGACGTCCACGTCGTGTCCTTTGTGCAGTCCACGCTCATCAACATCCTGGCGCTATGGGTCATCCTCAGCGATGACGAGCGGGCGACGATGAGCTGGCAGGAGAAGATCTGGGGGTATACTGGGGGGTCTGGACTGATCCAGGGCTTTGCGATGGGGTATTTTGTGTGGGATCTATGGATCACGGTCATGAACCTCAAGGTCTTTGGCATCGGCATGCTAGCACATGCTGTTTCCGCTTTATTTGTTTTCAGCCTAGGATTTGTGAGTTTTCGTCCTTCCCATCCGCCTCCTCCCCTCGACTTCCACGTATATGTCTGCCAATGAACTGAAGCTGACAAAACACACAGAGACCCTTCGTAACCCACTACGCCCCCATCTTCATCCTCTACGAGCTCTCCTCCCCCTTCCTAAACATCCACTGGTTCTGCGACAAGCTGAACATGACGGGCTCAAAACTGCAACTCTACAACGGCATCCTCCTGCTCCTCACCTTCTTCTCCGCGCGCCTCGTCTTCGGCACCTACCAATCCATCCGCGTCTTCACCGACATCTACACCGCCCTCACCTCCGACGGTTTCGCCTACGAGCTAGACGGGAAACACGCCACAGGCGCCCACGACGCAGATATCATGCAATTCGCGATGCACGAGCGCCATGTACCGCTTTGGCTGGCGGGTTGTTATTTAGCGAGTAATTTGACGCTGAATGGGCTGAATTGGTTCTGGTTTGGGAAGATGATCGAGACGCTTAGGAAGAGGTTTGATCCGCCGTTTGGGACGAGGAAGACGATTCAGATGCCGGAGAAACCGGCCGAGGAGGACTTTTTGGTCGAGGGCACGCATTTGGAGACGCCCGGGGCGAAACAGAGGGAGGGTGATGATTATCTCGGGAATACGAGTAGTATTCGAGTGGAGAAGGAGAGGGCGGGGAGGGAGTTGAATGTGAGGGAGATGAAGATTAATGGGGTGAGGAGGAGGGGGTAGATGGGTGTGGTGGTTGGGTAATGGGAATGTAGATGGGGTGGGAGACCGGTAGAGGCGATGCGGGCGTTGGTGGTTGAGTTCTACCTATTGCTAGCGTACTGTATCTGAGGGACGTGATCGTTGATTTGGCAACAATATAATTGATTACACACACGACTACCGAGGCTGCTGCCTGCTCAGGTGCCTCTCAGACAAGCTCAATCCACCTCCTCATCCGACCCCAGCTCCTCAATCCGACCAGTCCTATACGCCTCCGCAACCGGATTCTCCACATCCACAACCCCCGTCGCCTTAAGTCTGCAAACATATTAGCACTCAAGCATCTCCACACTTCGTCGACAAACACAACATACCGTTCAAACAACACAAACAATCTCTCCGCCTCCCTCTCCCTCTCCTCCCTGGTCATCGGCACACTCCTATCCGGCTCCTCCCTATCAAGCCGCTGTCCCGTAATCGGATTCACGGGCACGCCCTCTTGGCTATCACTCGCAGCGTCCCCCTCGAGTGTGCCTTCCGGCATGGGGATGTTGTTAGAAAGCAGATAACCGGACGCATACCCATACCCGACGTTTTGAACAAACTTGCCTGCGTCTTTGTCGGATAGCTCGAACAGCATAGCTTGGATTGACGTTCGGAGATTTGGCGTCAAGGCTGAGGTGGAGAGACGCAGGAGGCGCGAGGGTAAAGTGTCGGTGCGGCCGAGGGGGAGGTTGCGGTCCTGGGTTGTGGGGAGGAGGAGGGATTGCATGGTGGCTTGCACGTTTGAGGGCGCGATTTCGTAGATTCGGCGGATGAGGGTTAGGACGGGGGCGATGGCGGTTTCGAGCTCGGGTTCTGGGTAGGCGGTGATGGAGCGCGAGAGGATGGTGATGAGATGTTCTGCGTTCGATGATGGGTCCGAGGGGGGGAACACGGGGGATGGGGTGGTAGAGGGTTGTTGGGTGGAGTGTTCGTTGGCGAGGTCGAGGTTGATGAGGGCGTTGACGAGGGCGTTGACGGGGGGTTGGAGGGGTGGGGTTGGGAGAGGGCGGCGCTTGAGGAGTGTGAAGATGTGAGGGATGGAGGAGGAGAAGTGGACGCTGAGGTCTTGGTTGAAGTAGGTGATGTTGAAAAGGAGTTTCGCGGTCTCGGATAAAGCCATGACGTCCATGGGGGCTGTGTGTTTGTCTTCGTTAGTGGTTTCCGTGTATCGTGATGCATGGCGCTGCAGTGCTGCGTTGATACTGTCGGCAAGTTGGTGGTTAGTGACGAGGTCTCTGTAGTCCAGCTTTGTGTCGTAGGTCATGAGGAAGAGGATCCGGGCTGCCAGGAACTCGTCGTCGATATCATCGTTCTGGCAAGTGCTGTTAGAAATCTTCTGCATCAATGACAGTGGCAGAATACCTTTAGCTTTTCTGCAACCTTTGGGGCATGGCCTAAATTGACTAGCATCTGTCTGGTCTGCGGTGCAAGCAGCATGGCATTCGCGATACAGCGAAGCGCCTCCTGTGAGACAGCCCCGCTTCGTTCAAAGGCATACCGACTCAAGGTGTGAATGCCATCCTTGGTGAAGAGAGGTTGCGCATTGGCTGGGTTGCGTCCAAGAACTTTGACCTCCTCTAACAGGTCCTTCTGCTCTGTGCTCGGATTAGCATTGCGCCAGCATCAACAGGACGGACGCAGTCTACCTGTCGGGGACAATCTGGCGTCTTCAAAGTCTGGATCCAGCTGGGCCAGGAGTTGGCTGACTTTTCCTTGCGCGGAGCTGCTGCTTGTCATTGTGAGTTGTTTGACGAGGTCGGGTTGTAAACATCTAGGCTTCTTTTGTTCGGCGGTGGTGAGGGTCCTTGCTGTGGCGCCACATAGAATTGCTCTCGAATCAGTCAATACATTTTCCGGGTCCTGCTTCACAAGGTAGTTCAAGGATCATTTCTAAGTAAAAGTAGAGCTATAGGAGTTAGGATACGAAAGATTCCTAAGTATACTCCAAGTGTCTGATCGTGTACCTAGGTATATGCAATGTGGGGTGCTCCATAGGCTGGTGGAAGGCCCCCTGCAACGAGGGAAAGAGCAGCCGAGGCGGGGAGCTAAAGTGCTACGTGTGGCGCGCGCGCACCCGTCGACGACGCGTCTTCGTTCGTGCAGGGACCCGTGCTTGGATCTCCAACCACCTGGGGAATACCTCACCACCTACGACCTCCGCTTCACCAATTTTGGAACCGTCATGACCGCCGTGCTGTTCTTCTCTCGCTTTTTGTCTTCCTTATAGTTTGTTTTGCATAGCCATGGTGTCTTCAAAGTTCGATTCCTTCTCCGCAAGACCTCCCACTCCACCCAAAGACGCCCACGACGACCTCGATGCCGAACTCGCAATCGACGACGCCCTCGAGCTGCTGCAGGACCCTTTCGGGACCCAACAGGCCCTTGCCATGACTGCAGCCGAACACACATTGGACACACCAGGACCGTCGCCACCATCATCATCTCCGGCAGGAAGTACTGCTAGCAGCAAGAAGCGAGTGAACTTCGAGCTGCAGGCAAGCACCATCGCGCCCGGCACACGACCCTCAAACGTCGGACCCTGGACACCACACAGGAGCTCACCGCTACGCCCTCTCCCTCAGACCCGCGTTTCGAACCCGCTGAAATCCATATTGAAACCTACCGACCCTACGTCCTCCCCACTCCAATCACAAGAAGGTGTTGCAGCCCTTCAACAGCTGCCTTTTTCCGAAATGTTAGAGTCAACCGTCAAAATGCTCGCGCAAGACAAGAGGCCTGCCAAGGTGGACGCTTACCTCACGCTGAACGGAGCCCTGCAGGCGTATGAGCAAGTACCGGACCTGGAAGCCCTGTTCAACAAGATGGGCCTGTTCATGCAGTTTATAATGCGGGATGTGCAAGCGGTGGGCATCTCAGGGAACGGCCTGGACTCCCAGGTGATCAACTTGGCCACAAGGTTCTTGTTGGCCCTCCTGCGTCTGAAGGGATTGAAGTCGGCTTTTACTGACGAGTTCTGCTCGTGGATAATCGATCATAGCATATCTGCTATCTCGGACCCGGGCATGCCAAAGGCTGTTATCAACATCCACCTTGCCTTATTGATGCACCAGTGTTTTGATACCAAGATCATAACGACTGCACGCGTCGAAAAGATCTTGGATGCGCTGGATGCAATTCACAAGCGTGTGTCAGGGTTCTCTGTCCAGGCATATCGGATCCGCGTCTATCGGAAGTTTATCATGCAGAAGCCAGATGTGATGACCAAACACACGGAACGATGGTTCAAGCATGTGCTGGCAGGCACACTCTCCCCGTCGAAGGATATCCAGAGAAGCGCACTTGATACGGCCATCTCCACGGCGAAGATCGTTCGTTCGCACCCTCAGATCACCAACGCTATCCTAGCTATCATGAACCGAGTGAAGGCCGAAGATGGAGACTCGTTCGGAAAGATCTACGCGCAAGGAGTGGCCAATGCATTGAAAAAGGAACATGCCGAACTTGTGCCTCAAATATGGGGCTCTATCACAGCCTGCTTGAATCGACAGTCACTTCTCCCGAGCCACTTCACCGCAGCTCGGGAATGGCTGCAATTGACCGAGATTTTCATTTGTTCGGAGATTGAGAGGATTCGACCCTATGCCAACATCGCCTTCATTGGTCTCGTCTACGCCGTCGACGTCGCCATCGATACCCCGGAATTTCTGTCGAAAATGCTGGTGACACTATCACAGAAGCTCTTATCTCCGCCGGCCCCGAGAAAAAAGATGCAGATGGACGCTGCGACTTTCGGATATATGATGCTCCTATACTACGCTTTCGCCCCCGCAGCATCACACTCACAGCTGAGCCGTTATTGGAAAGAATTTGTAGCTGATTTCTGGACAAGCATGATACATCGTTCCTCATCTACCTCAAGCCGAGCAGTTGCTGCCTGCCGGGTTGTCACGACGCTTCTGAGGGGGTCCGGGAGGACTTCCAACTGGGACCAGCATGCTGCACTGGAGCTGCAGGTTAAGCTAGAGTCAGAGAAAGAGCCAAAGTTTCAAGGCACGCCGGCTATGCGCCCCTTGAATCCGCAATGGGTACGCAAACATCTTTGCATGGTTCTGCAATTCATCGAAACTCTGCTGGATGCAGCCCCATGGACGCTCGGCGCTTCGGACAACGGACCCGTAAAACCGATGTGGATCAGCTTGCTAGATTCGTTGGTTGAGGCGAGCTGCAAAGAAGTGATGGCTACGTCAGAAACCAAAGATGCCACTGCCCACATCGTGAACATGCTACGTCGGGTCTGGGACAGACATACTGCTGCTTTAGCTACCCACCAAAATTCGGAAGACAGCTGGGCTGAGAAGTTTAGTTTCCTGGTCACGACTGTGGTTCAGAAACTGGGCGCTCTCCAGTTTTCTGACAAGTCACTCACCCGCAATGTGCAAAACCAGTTCGAGGTCTCGACCCCCTCCCACCGTTCTCGTCCCGGCGCGCAGCGACTATCACCTTTGCTATATTTCGTCGACCTTCTCATGGTTCGCTCGGAAGGAAAGATTGCGGATACGGACAGGAGTTGCATTGTGCAGCGCCTCATCGAGCCTTGCTTCGCTGCTCAGAACAGCCGGTTGGCCAAATTGGAGCTGCTCCGCGACTGCTCGGCTGTTGTGGGATCCGTTTCCACAGGTCCGGCGATTGCGGGATTCTGGGCACATATAGGGAAGCAGTTGAAGGCATGTCTCACCGAGACTCCAGCCGACGCGGCCGAACCCATGTCGCGACAGCCTGGGAAGGAGTATGACATGGTTGTCGAACTTCTTTCGCTAGGCTCCTTGCATTTGTTGCAAGATGGCCAAGGCACGGAGATATTGCGTCTCTTTGCAGAAATTGTTCGCAAAGAGGCGGGTGAAAAGGAGGTCGGCGAAAGTGCAGTGGCAGTGGCTGTCATTGAAACCGTGTCTGCGAGTGTGCTGGCGAGCCGAGACGGGGAGCATGGAATGGCTTACGTGCCGTACCTCTGCGTTCTGCTGAAGAATTTCCCGACCGCAGTCAACCGGCGCAACTTGGAGCAAGCAAAGCATAAGCTTTACCCTTCTGCTCCGGCGCCTGCGCGTGGCACAGAGATCGATCCCTTTAACCATCTCTATACGGCGATTACCTCCTTTGGGAATGCGGTTTACCACGACTTCGACAAGGGCTTAATGGACACCACCAGGCAGTTCCTGGAGGCGCTTGCAAGCTCCATTCGACGCTGTCCTGTGACCTTGATTGCCGCCTATCTACGAAAGATCCAAAACACTGTAGCTTTGTGGATTGAGGATCCAGATAAGCAGCTCAAGAAGCTTCGCAGCGATGTAAGTAATGCGATATATTGATATGATTTTTGCTAAACCTGGACAGGTCCTCGCCCTGTGGCAAGCCGTGTGTGAAGGCTTGGAGAAGATCCGTAAGAGAGATAGCTCTCTTCTCAGCAGCTTGGAACCTCTTCTATGCGCTGGCTTCTCGAGCCGCAGACGCCGCGTAGTGGAAACGTCCGTCAAAAGCTGGAACTCTACATTTGGAAAAGAGGAAGGCCTACGATACCCTGCACAACTCGAAAAGAAGCTGCATCGGTTGAGTGGAGCCGTCGAGCTACTTGCCCCGTCTCTTGAAGGCCGCGAGAGACTCTCCGTACGTCTGCCTCACTTCACTACTGTGCTCGACGCTAACAGTGGACAGACCGAGCCCCTGTCTTTCGACGAATCCGACGACAGCATTGCGGAGTCGACGCCTCGGATCAGGGCAAAATCCGCCCGCCCCAGTAACTCTCCCTTCATCGACAGCGCCGGCTCCAGAAGGCGTTTTGCTCGAAAACGGCATCCGACGGCCAAGCTTCGGCACGATAACTCGCAAATTCACTTTGAACCCATACTTTCCTCCCCGGCAGCGCTATCTAGACAAGAATCACAGGTTCTGACGGATCGGCAAAGAGAAGTTTTCGAGCGGCAAAGGGATACCTCTACTGTGTATTCTGCTGCCGATCCAGGATGGCAGCATTTTGGAGGGTCGTCTCAACCGCAAGATGTGAACTCGGATGCACTTACAGCAGACGATCTACCCACCCCGACCAGGCATTCCAGAAGCCCGCTCAAGGCTCTAGCGGCAATGGGCCCAATGGATGCCTACCTGGGGTCGTCTCCTACGCCGTATGCAAGGAGCCGAGGCCAGCAGACCATGGGCGGTCAGCCGGAGTCAATTGGCCCTACTGCAATGCATACTGTTACGACTGGAGACGACGTTGAGCTTGGGTCCTCCCCACCGCGAATGGCGAAGATGCCGGGCCCTCACGTTGGCAACGGTGTGCAACACCCTGAAACTACCAACAATGGTGAACAGAGCCTCGGCGAGCGCGATTTTACCGAGTATGACGAAGGCACAACCATTGAGGACGATGTCTTCCGTGACCTCAGATCTCCTGTGACAGCTCAGGAGCCCAAGGACCGAGCCGCCAGAGCTGCCATCGAGATGCCATCCGAAGACTCAAGTTCCGCAATAGAAGACCAGCTTGAGAGACAATTCGATGCGGATATCAGCGTCTTACACGATGAAGAGCAACCGAAGAAGCCGACAGCTCCACCCGAAACATCGAAAGATCCTGAAGCTATGCTCCTCGATGCCCCGTCCTTTGTACAACAGGCCTCTGCCGACGACACCCCTGTTCAGACTTCCGCTGTTCGGCGTTCGACACGCCATTCGGTAGTTACGAGTCCAGCAAAGGAGGTTGCCAACCGTAAGCGAGCTCGACGGTCTCTCAGCGAGAGTCAGCGCAGCAGCAAGAAGCCCAGGGAAGAGGACAAAGCTCCCCTCCAACAATCAAAGCCCGCGGAGGAGCCTGAATGCGTCATAGTTGAGCAGCTCTCCACCGCTCCTCCAAAGAGAGGGCCGGGGAGGCCACCCAAAAGAAAGCCACAGCAAACCCAGGTCGTGCCCGAGACGGTGCAGAAGCAGCCGAGCCGCAAACGGGCAGCGTTACGGTCCTCTTCCTCGGCTAACGACCTGGAAGTCGGCACAGATGAAATTGTGGGTGAGACACCATTGCTCAAGAGGTCGCGTAGGAGCGTGGGACAAGACGTTAGCCAAGCGAAGAGCACGGAGTCGCCAGCCGAGGAGTCCTCTCAGTCAAAACGACTTAGTCACGTCCGAGTGTCACCCCGTCATACCTCGTCGCGTGCTTCGTCTGTCGCGGGGGAGGACACAGCCGATGTCACCCAAGCACAAGACGGAGACGCGATATCACCCGCCGGCGAGGACGAACCGAAGGCTGCACCGCAGGCACAGCCCGACACAACACAGAGCCGCACCGAAGAAGACATCACGGCTTTGACAGCGACGCCGAATCGGTCGTTTACAGAGCGCGTGATCCTGACGCCCAGGAGCATCTTGGATAAGCTGCGGAAGATGATATCGGATTGCTCGCAGATAGTGCTGGGGCGGGAAGAGGAGAGGGGATTTGACGATGCGTTGTTTGATTTGCGAAGAGCGGTTCATGCTGCTGGGAGGCGGGGGCAGGATGGACTTGATTAGAGGTCATTGGTAGCTTCTTTGAGTAAATGGGCTTTGTAGCTGGATACCACTGTGTTATGCGAGCGTTTGGTTAGGATTGCATGAAACGATAGGGGGGAATAGTGAAGGGTACATTCAAGATATTGAGGTTTCTGATGACAAGAAGTTGGTATATGCAGGTGAAAATCATGTCAACTGGTCAGAATTTATGCAGGTGAGTTACATGATTCGCCGTGCGCCGCAAATGGCCAAAGCCACGTCGAGGTGGTACCAAGGCAGTGAGACTCTATCTGATTGTCTCAAGTTATGATATGGGCTCTTACTAAAGTTCCCTTGCTACTGCATTAAGCATCACATTGGTCTACTATATGTCAATACATATGCCAGAATATGCTTTTACGAGGGCGTGATATACATTCGAATTTCGCAGCATTTGTTAAACACTACACAACCTTTCGGCTGCAAAACGGGCACGAGGTCACACATAGCAAATCGTAAGCTAATGCACGTCCACGACTTTGAAACACAACCGAGTTTCAGGTGAGCGTGCAGGTGGCTTGAATCGTCGACTGGCAGGGAGGCGAGCTCGAGACCCCACCACCACCTTCCAGTCCCCCACCACTGGTCCTGCACTCCGCACGTCACTTCAGAACAGTACACCTGGGCATAAACCTCTGGATTGCTGCTCGACTGTTTTCAGCATCCTGCTTTTCAATCCATCTCACAATCTCACCTTTCTTCCGCGTACCCACATACCTCGCTCTATCTCCGCCGCTACCCTCATCCCAACGTCATGGGTGTCGAACGCGCCAACCGCCCCTCTGCTCTCAGCGCTCCCACAGCCACCGGTCCTTCTGCCACCGTCGACATCGTAGGGTCCGGGCCTAGTTCCAAGGTCGTTGCGACACTAGCATCTGGCGAGAGCGTAGAAGTGCTATTGTACGGTGCTACTGTGACAAGCTGGAAGAGCAATGGAGGCAAGACGGAGAATCTGTGGTTGAGCGAGAAGGCGGCTTTGGATGGGAGCAAGGCTGTCCGTGGAGGGATCCCTGTGGTATTTCCGGTGCGTTACGCCGTCTTGTCTATGTTTTTGTTTTTATGGGGGATGAGGTGCTAATCGACATTGCAGGTGTTCGGGCCCCCGCCTAAAGACCATACGACCAGTTCCCTCCCCCAGCATGGATTCGCGAGATCGTCGCGTTGGGAGTTCTTGGGCAAGTCTGCGAGCGAAGACGCACTGGGGTCCAATTCCGTGAAGTTGGATTTCGGACTGTATACCTCTGGCTTGTCGGAAGATGCACGCAAGGCGTGGCCGCTGGACTTCGGACTGCAGTACAGTGTCACACTGGCGAAGGATAGCTTGCAGACGGTTGTCAGTGTGCGAAATGAGGGGGGGCAGAGCTTTGAGTTCCAGTTCCTGCTGCATACGTATCTGAAGGTCAAGGTACGTGTTCGGCTGTTCTCGGCCTTGAACAAACCGCTAACAGCTGTAGGACATTTCCAAGGTCTCTATCAAGGGCCTCATGGGCGTCGAATACGTGGACAAGGTGCTCAACGCCAGCACTCACAACCAATCGGACATGGACCTCAAGATCACGGGCGAAGTCGATCGCGTTTACAAGGGGATCCCGCAAGATACCACGACGGTGGTGGAAGACGAGAAGCCGAGATTTGATGTCGTGAGAGATAATCTGCAGGATACGGTTGTGTGGAACCCTTGGACGGAAAAGGCGGCTGCTATGGGGGATTTTGCGCCTAAGGAGGGGTTCAAGCAGATGGTTTGTGTGGAGGTGGGAACGGTGAATGGGTGGCAGAAGTTGGAGAAGGGGGAGGTGTTCGAGGGGGGTCAGACTATCAAGAGTTTTCTTTGAGCGGACAGTGGGGTGTGCGGGTTTTGCGAGGTACGGACACTTCAAATAGAGTCTAAGTAGGATAGCTGTGATGAGGGAGCTATAGTTGGGGGCTGCGGGATGGGTGGACAAAACGACAGAAGTTAATGAATCATGAACCAAATGCATACAGTTACGGTCCAGTTTGTCAGTTGAGTGAGGTCCCATTCTCTTCTCGAAAACACCAAAAGCCATGTTGTTCACATGCGGATCTCTGTGTACTATAGTTGGCCCGTGCGCTAATGAATGACACCTTCGAGGCTCTTCAACCACAGCATGACGCACCCGAGGTTTACACCTACAACCACCTCCTCTTGAGCGACCCGCGACTGCTCATGATAATAACACATCATGATGGCGGTGAAGGGGTGGTAGCCGCATTGCCTACACCATATTTGCGACCTCGAGGCCGCCTGCACCATGGATGACCACGAACACCAGAGGAGCATGTCGCTGGTACCCTTTGCTCCAGCCGAATCGCGCCAGATCGTCCTGTACGCTTCAATGACTCTCGAATGCTGGTCGAAGTTCCCTCTGACTGTCTTCTAGCCGTCATGGTTCCTCCGTTGTTGTATTCGATCCTCGCTCCAAGCAGCTGTCCCTCCGTGATGCCTCCCACTCGACCGCCATCGAAGCTACATCGTGTCCATACTGCCACCGTCCCTACCGCGAGCCCTCTCCCCACGGTCCAGACGAGGATGGCGGACATGACCATGCTGGACTGGAACCGGATACCGCCGGCTTCGTGAATCCGTCGTATTTCCAGATGCTACAGAGGAGCCGCCCAAGCTCAGCGGAAGTCTCTCGACCGTCCTCGCCGCACAAGCAGTTAGCACCTGCACCTGTACGGGATGTCATGGGAGAGGCCAGTTCCTCGCGGGGAGCTGAGTTCATCGGAAGCTCGCCTGCACCACCTCAGCACCATGGCATTTCTGCTAGAGCATTCAGTCCTGGCTACTTCAGTACCTTCTTCGTCGAGGAACGGGAACTAGGAAGAGGAGGCAAAGGCGTTGTCCTACTGGTGCGACATGTGCTCGACGGCGTCAACCTCGGCTTGTTTGCATGCAAGAGAGTACCAGTTGGGGACGATCACGAATGGCTGGAAAAGGTCCTTATCGAAGTGCAATTGCTCCAGAACCTCTCGCATCAGAATCTGGTCTCGTACCGCCACGTCTGGCTCGAAGACTACCAGATCACCCAGTTCGGCCCAAGCGTCCCATGCGCTTTCATACTTCAGCAGTACTGCAATGGGGGCGATCTGCAAAATTATATCCTAGATGGGATGCAGTCCACGGTGACAAAGGAGCAGCTGAAAGAGCGCATGCGCAGACGGTCCAAGGGTCAAATCGAGGACCCGGTGGACATTGGCGGCCCGCGGCGCATGCACTTCGAAGAGATCATCAGCTTCTTCACGGATATCACCTCGGGCTTGAACCACCTCCATACAAACGGATACGTGCACCGAGACTTAAAACCGAACAACTGCCTGTTACACAATGATGGTCGAAAGACGCGAGTGCTAGTGAGCGACTTCGGAGAGATGCAAGCTGCCAACGTGAAACGGAACTCCACAGGAGCCACGGGCACGATATCGTATTGTGCACCTGAGGTTTTGCGTCAAGAGACACCTGGGGGGCCGTTGGGTAACTTCACGACCAAGTCCGACATCTTCTCACTGGGCATGATCG
Organism: Sporormia fimetaria CBS 119925; assembly: GCA_010093795.1. NCBI lineage: Eukaryota > Fungi > Ascomycota > Dothideomycetes > Pleosporales > Sporormiaceae > Sporormia > Sporormia fimetaria. Next base: position 458,470 of record MU006565.1, read on the forward strand.
TCTACTTCATGTGCTTTGCAAGGCTTCCGTACGTCTATGCCGATGGGATTGACGAAGACAAAGAGGATCTCGATCAACTTCGTGCCGAGATATCCGCATGGGCAGGCTTCGACGACGCGCGTCGCTCACGGTCTGATCTGCCTGAGAAGTTGTACCGTTCTCTGAGACGCCTGTTGGCGATCAACCCAGACGATCGACCTGGTACCGAGGAGATTCTGCATGCCCTCAAGTCAAACTCCGTCTTGGATGAGTTCAGCGGGTTCAATGGGTTCGCTTCCTTGGACGAAATGGGGTCAAGGATATCCCGAGCAGACACGCCTAGCCCCGGGCCTGGACAGGCTCAAAGGAAGAGAAGCTCGGTACAACACCACAGACCGACACCCTCGAAACTAAGCGCTTCTGTGGCAAATCGGTCACCGAGTCCAGCTCATCGTCAGTCGCTGTCCAGGCAAAGCACCCAGGAAGAAGCGTCTATTGTGCTGAGGCCTAGGAAGGTCGACTTACCTCCCCCTCGCAGACAGTCTTCCTCCACGCCCCGGCCTTCCCCGCTAATGCTCCCTCCCGCAACACCACCTAGAGAAGATGCCAAGCGCATATTTTGCAGTTCTCATTTCACGACCCTCGTCAAGCTTGTGCTGTTTTGCGCAAAGCTATACACGTTGTTCACACCGTGTCAGCCCTTTGCTGCGAACCCCTGGGTGGCATACCCGCTTCTTTGTTTGGCTTCTCTGGACTTGATTCCCACACCTGTTACTCAGCGTGGAGGTATACTGCGGACCGACGGACTTGGCCAGTCTAGTGTATTGTTGTTACTTCATGGTGGCATGGTGTTCGGCCTTCTTCGGTGGGACCGTCTTTGCTTACAAACGAGCATGCCGTGGGAGGCACTCTGATGGTCTGTATGCTACCATAATCTACCTAGGTAATTCCAAAAGCAACATTTGAAGTCTGGCAGCAGTTGACTCTATTTCATCAGTGTGGTCGTCGAAGCATGGATGTAGATCGCTCGAATGGCACTAGCGTGGGAGCTCGGGCGTTGTTTACGTCTTTGTGTTGTCGCACGTCAACACGTCCATCATCATCCCCTCTCCAGCGCCCTTTCCGCGTCCCCCCCAACAATCCAATATGAACACAGCTTGAATCGTTCCGGATACAATTTTACTCTGCTCGACCATCACTGAGGAGCATCCAACTACTATCCCCTACACTTGCATGCACTACGCGACACGCCCACCGACGGATATTGGACTTCGCACACAATGCAGTCCTCACCTCCCAAGAGCGAAGGGAAAGCGCGCGCCATACGAGAGCTCTCACGCAGCATGAACGGCCACAGCACGCGCTCCATTCCTTCTCCCTCCCCTCCGCCTACCGATTCAAATCCAACGCAGCAGCTCGACGCGAGCTTCTCCTTCAACAACGACGACATTTTAATGTCCACACAGCAGCGGATAGAGGACGATACTAATACATTACCCCATTACCGCGGCATCCGGTCTACTGCTAAGAAAGTAGGTCGTTGGCAAATGCCGCGAGTTGAACCTCGCATCGAGACATCCGTTGTGAACAAAGAGTTCCTCGACTTCGACCAGTCCGGTATGGAAGAAGACGACGTCTCGATAGAGCAGGGTCGCGGTGTCACCAGAAGCAGCCGCGGCACCCCTGGAAGACACAACTCCTCGTTCGACGCGTTCAACAGCTTGTACGGCATGACGCCCCCGTCGGCGCGGACGCGCAAGTCCAACAACGCGGACGCGGGCAACCTTCGACGCGACGCGCAGATCAGACTTGCATCACGGAACGACCTTGACACCGCGTCGCCTCGCCCGGCCAATATGCGTAACTCCCCTGCGATCTCGAACAAGATCGAGCGAAAACGCACGTCGCTGGCACAGTCCCACGCCAAAGTCTCAGAAGACGAGTCCTCCTTCATTGAGGAGCGCCCGCCCACCTTGACCTTCCCCAACCGAAGCACTCGCTGGGCTGGCCAGAGGAGCCGCCAGAACTCACAGCAGTTTGAAGCCGCCGCTGACACTGGATCCCGGCAGAATGATACTGGAAGATCGAGGCCAGCAACGGCTCAGACAGGGACCGGACAGTCTTTCATGCTGCCTGACCTACCCAACTTGACCGAGCTTGTCTCTGGTGTATTTGAAGATGGTACCCCCATGTTCTCGAAGACTACGCCTGCGCGATCCCGGATCGTCGCTTCAAAAGCTCGCGCGCGCCGCCAGCCAAACCACATTCCAGTGGATAGTGTCCCTATTCCGGACGAGGAGAAGGCCATCTTTGCTGCACTCCAGTTGCTGCAAGAACGTGTTGCTCATCTGGAGCACGAGCGAGTGGAGCATGAGAAGAAGATCGAGGAACAGGATCTTGAGATCATCGAGCTCAGAGCATCGCAACGCGCACAAGACACCACATGTCAGCTTGAGGCGGACAGTGTCGCCAGAGGCAGCTGGAAGGTGGAGAAGACACGTAAGTACCGAACAAGCATCGGACGACAATGGCTGACGAGTGCACCAGGCCTGGAAGCGTCCGTTCAGACACTCCAGAAGAAGCTGGAGCGGTCGGATCGCAAGCTGTCTGTGGCAAACATCGAGAAGAACCGACTGCAGAAAGAGCGTGACAACATGGCAACCCAGCTGGCAGTCGCCTATCAGAACTTTGAGGAGCTGAAGAGCGAGAAGGAAGCTCTCAGCTCCGAAAATGAGACCCTCCGTCAAGAGGTCGATTCGCTTCGGTCCGAGAACGATGTCCTTCGCGATGAACTGGAACGCGAACAGCAGCAGTACCGGGATGAAACACTCCAGCTTCGTCGCCAAGTGGACCGCACCGACGACGTCACACGCAGAGAGGCTGAATCGCTCCGTGCTGAGCTCAACCGCATCCGAGCCCGCCATGATGAGAACACCCAGCAGCTTGCTCGCAAGGAGTCCGAACTTCGAAAAGCGAGGAAAGAGCAAGCTGAGTACGCTAAGCTTAAGTCAGACAATGACCTTCTCCGAGAACAGCTTTCGGAGCTCAAACGAAAGCGCGAGCAAGAAATGCGACGCTGGGTCAACCGTGAGCAAGAACTGAAGGGTAGGATTGAGCGCAGGGATGAGACCATCCGCCACTTCGAAGACATGACCCAGGAGCAGACGAACGAGGCCATTCGCCATGACAACGAGAACCTCCGTCAGGAGCTTGCACATCTTAGTGCGCAGCATGATGAAGATTTGAGCAATTGGCAGAGGCGTGAAGCGCAGCTAAAGCGCAGGGTCAACGCGGCGAAGGAGAAGGAAGCCCTCACTCAAGAAGTTCTGGATATGCGACAGCCGAACGATCGTCCTACACTTCCACGACGCCCGAGCCAGCGACGTGAAGATACCCGCACTCGGATCGCTCACCAGGTGCAGCAGGAAGTGCGCAACAACAAGCCTACTGGTGTTTCAGAGAAGTCATTCTCTGGCGTTACAGCCTTCAACAGAAGGACTCTGCCAGTGCACCCGTCCCGCAGTGTGTCCGCTCCGATCACTATCCAGAAGCACGCCGAAGTCGACAGCGATGTCGAGTCCACTACGGATCTTTCGCTCGCTCCTCGCAGCACCCCTTATAAAAAGCCTTCGACATCTGCTGTCCAGCCGCCCGCCCCTCTGGATCTGACGGAGTTGAGCTACATTGACGCAGAGCAGATCGCCCAGCTCCGCCGTGCTCTGGAGGAAGAGCGTGCCGGCTTACGTGGTAGAGAGACGCCTGCCGCACGCCAAACGCGGGAAGATACAGTGCGTTCGTCTGTCTCGATGAAGAGTGCTCGTCCCCGATCGCTTCCTCGCAAGTCCTCCATGAAAAACATGACCGAAAGGACCACAGGAACCGTCTTCGAGGATCTGACTGGTCACGTGTCGAATCGTGATGCGGAGCCTACGCAAACAGACAACACCGGCGGCGACCTTTCGGTGCTCAGCAACACCAGCCGACGTCGCCGAAGCATGCCAACCGAGAACATGACATCGGCCTTCATTGTACCGGACATCACGATGAACATCAAGAAGGATGGCACTACCAAGATTAAGAATCTGCAGAACGTCGAGAGCCGCTCCCACGACAACGAGAACTGCACCGTCTGCCGCCGCAACACCTCCAACCCTTCAGACGAGCCGGTGAAGGTGCCGAAGCTGGTCCCCGTCTCCTCTCGCATGCCCGACGAACCTGACGCAACTATGAGGCCTTCCCAGTCTCCGAAAGACGCTCTGGCGCTCGTGGTCAAAGAACTCCTCGACGAGCGTGCGCATCTGCACCTCGAGCTCGCGGCCTGTCGCGCCATGCTCGAAGCCCACGACGTCAGCATGGGCATGAAGAAGCGCACCAAAATCAACGAAGCCATGAAAGACATTCTCCGCCTCATCGAGACGAAAGATACGCAGATCTACCACTTGTACGATGTCCTCGAGGGCCAGGATCGCGATATCACGGAACAAGACGTCGAGGAACTGACACGCGAGATTCGCTTCGACGAGCAGGCTACCTCTACCTCGCAGCAGAAGAAGAAAGGGAAGAAGGTCACTGTGAGGAGTTTCCATGAGAGCGATGAAGGTGACACGCATCTCACTGCGGACGAGGATGAGTTGCCCTGGGAGGGCTTCGAGGAGACGGCGACCCACAGTATCAATTTCGGCGGCTTCGATGCTAGGAGCAAGGAGAAGGCTTTTGTTGATGCTGTTGGCGCTTGAAGGGGACGTGGTGTGTGATACGTATGGATTGGTGGAATAGGGGGAAATTGCTGTTGTTAAGGCGTTGGCGTTTTGGGTATTGGTAGGGTTTTCATGGCATAGGCATGGGAGACATTTGGGTGGGTTTTTTTCGGGTGGCATGTCTCCTTGAGTTCATTCTTGGACTATTCCTTTCTTTCCTGCGTTCTGTTCTCTGCTTGGTTGTTCTTCGGCGTGTGTTCTTGCTTGTTGTTTTCTTGCTTGTCGTGTCGCCGATGTAGTGGCTTGGTCGCGCTGGGAATCCTGTCTCTTTGTCATTATGGCTTTGGACTCGCCCTTTGGGCTGGAGTTGAGCTTCGCGATGAGGAGATGGTTGAGTCTTGAGCTGTGGCTGTGGCTGCTGTGTTGTGACCGGTGGTAAGGAGGAACGATGGTGAGCGGCTATGTCTGGAGATTCAGAGGAGTAGGGATTAGAAGCAAGAATGAAATTGTATTTCTTCAGATGAGCATCGATCAACGTGAATGTGCCAGGCAATGCTCGCTTTAAACGTGACTCGGCTACGGAATTGATAATAGCGACTCATCCTGCTGTAGAGGCTCTAGGGTTGCAGAAAAAGCCGGATTTAAGCTCGAGATATTTAGGAGCACTACTAAAAGCCTGTTTGTATAGCCTACGCTGCCTTTGCAGATTACAGCTGCCGTACCGCTATATAACCTTTCTACAAAGTCTTACTCTATTCTTACCATCTTTACACGATGTTTTATTCTATAGCATGTTTTCTATAGGCAATTTGTTACCTTAGAGGAGGGGGGGTAAACTAAGAGAGAGGGTAGAACGATTGTTTAGCGTAGGTTAAGAAGCTCGTAATCGTAGGGTAGTCTAGCTTATATCCGGCTTTTTCTGCAACCCAAGAGAGAGGGTTTTCAAGGTGGGGTAGCACAAAGCTGTAGGCCGGTGACTCGATCTACTTGAGCTATGTCCTGAAATATGTAATAGAGTTTTCCTCCCTTCTCAAACCCTCAGACAAAGCCCAAACCTGGCGAATGCCTAGATGATGTGAAATCGATAAACTCTGATAAATCGCTTCCATGTAACGATATGACGCTGCTCCAGACCCGCCGATCGAAGCCTGATGCTTGGTAAATTAAAAGCCTTTTGCAGCTGGAAAACGCAAATATGAATATTTTGGACGCCGAAGATGCTGAGAACAAATGCAGTCGCTGAAACGCTCGAAAAAGTGCAATCATAATAGCTCAATCCGTAAAGTATGAATATGGCTTGGTACCGAGTACTCCTCTTCCCCTATGCGGGGTCGATGGGTAACTGGGTGCCTCAATGCTAGGCAATACGCCTTTGTGTCCGTGCTCGTCGCGGATGGTGTGGAGATATGCAGATCGGAGCCGTACGTGAATCAAATAGGAGAGGATTACCACGATTGCGAAGCCGTAGATGGCGCAGTGTAAAGGATACGTTCGGAGAAGGGCGGTGAGATGGTGCCAGCAATTACTGGCAGCTTCCGGAATCTTAAGAAGTGAGAGAAAATAGCAAAGACCTGGGATCAGTTAGCAATGTGTCACTAGGTCCGGAAATGAGGTTTGCCTACCGCCTGTTGCAATAACGTAGCCGGCAATGGGTCCGTTGGCCTTCCATAAACCTAGAATGCAGACCGCGGCGGCGAAGAAGAGCTGGGGACTTGAGAACACGCCACCAACTGTGGTTAGCATGTTGATCATGTCCGGAAGGCTCTCGGTAGCGGCATCGAGACGTTCGACGGTTTGGTTCACTTTGATCAACCCCTGGGCGTTATGAGCAATGCACCATCATGTTCGTGTAGAAACTGAACCTACCTCGTTGATGAATCCGATACTGTTGGTGGAGGCATCCTGCTTCCGTCAGCCATGAGTCCTCGGGCGGAGAGAGGTCTCAGGAACTCACCACTTTCTCTTGCAGCTCGTCCACCGTGTGTGCAACATGATGCACCTTGGATATAGCTGCTTCATGATTCATCTGTAATGTTTCCAAAGCGGCATAATGATATGAACGGAGTGCATCCACAGCTGCTTTATGGTTTGACTCCAGCTCCGATCTCTGGGCGAAAGCATGCTGAACACTGGCCTCCGCCAACGTATCCTGGTATTGTTGAATTTCCTGATTATGCTGCTCCACAATAGCTTTGGTCCTCTGTAACGACTACAGGAAATCAGTGAAGGCCCCAGAAGCCTCGAATTACACCACTTACCTCTTCCACTGTCTCCGAATACGATTCTGTGGTGCGAGCCATCATTCCTGCGAAAGAGCGAAATGCCCCCTTGAGAGACTCGAATGTCGAGAAACTCTCCTGGGCTTCTTGCAGGGCTTGTTCTGAAGTCGAGAGTATCTTTGAGACAAGAGCATCTTGCTCGGTAAGCCAGGATTTGATCTGCTCGTTTTGCCGCTCCAGTGTCGATGCCATGAAGTTGACAGCCTCTCCCAAATTCTTGTAGAACGAGAGGCTCCTGTCTGCGCAAGTTAGCAACGAACACCACGATGGATTAGATGGTTGTATTGCACACCTTTCTCAATGACATCCCTACTGGCGTGGCACATGACCACAGCATTCTGCCTCGCATTACTGTATGACATCCACGACTGATTCTGCGAGAAAAGCGCCTTCATACACCGCTTGAATGGCTTCGGGTGCAGCGTCTCCGGATAACACAACCGATCCTCCTTAGGCTCATCCTGCCTCGAGAACCAGGCACTGTATCCAGAGCGCTTCTTCACGCAAGCTTCCCGCGACGGCGTCACGACTTTGCAATCAGGCGGTATGTCGACGTTGGCACTTAGGAGCTCGCATACTGCTAGTCTGGCTGCATACACGGTTTCGAGTTGATCTAACCGAGCCTCCGAGTGATCTTTGGCGTCCGGATTTGCGTTTTCGAGGAATTTGCAGTCATTCAATAGGTTCAGAGCGGCCTGGTAGTGGCATCTTGGGCCGGATTGGAGTGGATAAATGATTTGGAGAGCTTCAGAGAGTCGCTCGTGTTGTTGAAGAGGTGGATCTTGAAGGACGGAAGCAAGGTCTTTCTTCTCAGCATGTTCTGGGATCTCTGTGCGCCACTGGTTTAGGGCTTGTTTGCCTTGGGAGAACTGCACCAGAGCCACGCAAATCAGCGACAGCAGGCTTGAACGCATTGTTACTGAGGACTTTGGAGGAGGGGTGAAAGACGTAGATAGTTGAACTGGAGAGAGAGAGGAGCGGGTTGCTCTCCTCCCAACTCCGCCGAGCGGTCAAGCTTCGCAGATTCTCACCACCGGCCTCCATATCGAGAAGCAGCGGTGGGTGGGGTGGAAAGTGCGAAGGGCACTGGTGCCCAGGTGCCACATGTGCATGGGACCCACTTACATAATCACCCCTTCAACATTCAAATGTTGGTGAAGGCTAACATTGAAGTAAGCTGCAGAACAGCCTGGTCTTTTTGGGGTGCTCCTCTACATATGTAGCTCGTGGGTGCTCTCAAACAACTCCCAACTGGTGCAGCCATGGATTGATAGGACATTGCTTACATAATCTCCCGGTCTGACAGCACAGAACCCCATTGGTCAACATTGAATCCCGCCTCAACACCTCCGGAAATCTTCAGACAACACCGACATAAACACACCCACACACCATGCTCGCCCCAATACGGCGCCGATGCGCCGCCCAACTGTCCTCGCAAACCTCCGAAACGATCCCCGCATTCCTCCTCCCCGCCTTCCAACCCGCCTCGCGACCCTTCTCCACAACTCCCACAGCCTTCTCCAAGATCGGCTCCGCACCTCTCTCCATCCCCCCGGAAGTAACATTCAAAGTGCTCCCGCCTACCGGACGCGCAGCAGTGGCACGCAATAGAAATGGGTTCACGGGAATGACGACCGTCCAGATCAAGGGCCCGCTCGGCGAGCTCTCGATGCAGATTCCGTCGTACGTGAAGATCAACCAGGATCCGTCGTTACCGGGACCGACGTTGAGTGTTGAGGATCGCGAGGATGCGAAACAGCGTGCTATGTGGGGTATGTGCTATGTCTTCCCTTTTTTACCCCTTCATCCCATCATACAACGAAACAAAAGCACAGAGCTAACAAAACCCCAGGAACAACACGCGCCTACCTCCAAAACCACATCCTGGGCGTCAGCGAAGGCCACTCCGCGATTCTCCGTCTCAACGGTGTCGGATACCGTGCGTCCGTCGAGCCCACCGCCACGACCGTCGAGGCCGAATTCCCGGGCCAGCAATTCGTCAATCTGAAAGTCGGATACTCGCATCCTGTGGAATTGCCGATTCCGAAAGGTGTCACGGCTAGTACGCCGCAGCCGACGCGGTTGCTGCTCGAGGGCCCCGAGAAGGAGGTTGTCATGCAGTTTGCGGCCAAGATCAGGAAGTGGCGGGTCCCGGAACCGTATAAGGGCAAGGGTATCTTTGTTAATGGCGAGACGATCAAATTGAAGAATAAGAAGATTAAGTGAGGGGTGGAATGGTTGGGCTTGGGTTTGGAGCTGTGCGCTGTGCGATTATGTACGGATTCCTGTATTATATGGCTTGTGTAGATTGTATGTGGCGTGTATGGTGGGCATAGCATACCTAGCGGCGACGGCATGATTAAGTTCTATGGATATATCTATCGAAGAATATTTGAATTGCATTTGCGAGCTGCTCGTCACGCAGCGTAAAAGCACATTAAGACGAAGATAAGGGATAGTTTGCGTTACATGGCAAATCATACGAGTGCAGAAGATTTTGAGTATGCCTTTTCATTAACTCATATACATCATAATCGGCTCTAATCCGAACCTGCAAAGTAAACTCCCTAACGCCATGCTGTTGCAATCAAGGCACATCGCCTTTTTCTGAAAACCCAAAACCTACACATGCCAAGAGTAACCTCCAAATGCGACATCAATATCCACCCATTATGCACCCCCTTCTAAACAAATTCACTCATCATCAGCCTCCGTACTATCCGTGGGCATCCTTCTCTCCAAGCCCTTCTAATCGTAGAGATCCATGCCCGCATCGTCCGCCTCCAACTCCGCATACGCATCATCCTCATCATACATCTCCGAATCCTCATCCGTATCCGTATGATTCGGAAGGACATGGACATGTCCATCTTCCAGCACCACCCTCGCGACTTCACCATCCTTAATGGAGCCACGAAGAATCATGACCGCAAGACGATTAAGCACCTCCTTCTCGATGAGGCGGGCGAGAGGACGAGCACCGTACGCAGGCGAGTATCCAGCGCTGCCGAGGTAATCGCGGACGTCCTCCGACATTTCGATCTTGACGTTGCGGCCATTGGACTCGAGCCGTTTCTGGATCTCCTTCATGCGGACGTCAACGATGCGGCGGATCTCCTTCTTAGTGAGACGGTTGAAGATGACGATCGAATTGATGCGGTTGAGGAACTCGGGGAGGAAGTAGCCGCGCAGAGCGCCCATGACCATTTCTCTGGTTGTCGGGTCGATTTTACCGTCCGGTGCGTTGGGGCGGGCTAGGTACTCGGCGCCCAGATTGGAGGTCATGACAACGATGCAGTTCTTTGCGTCCACGATGCGACCTTGGCCGTCGGTGATGCGGCCGTCGTCCATGAGCTGAAGAAGGACGGTGAGGACTTCCTTAGCTGCCTTCTCCACTTCGTCGAAGAGCAAGATGGAGAATGGCCGGCGCCGCAAGGCCTCGGTGAGCTGGCCTCCAGCATCGTGTCCAACGTAGCCTGGCGGAGCGCCAATCATCCTGCTGAGAGAGTGCCGCTCCTGGTATTCCGACATGTCGAAGCGGATCATCGACTTGGGATCGTCAAAGAGGAACTCTGCTAAGGCCTTCGTCAACAAGGTCTTGCCGGTACCAGAAGGACCGCAGAACAGGAAGCTTGGAGGCTGGTTGGGGTTTGCGAGACCAGAGCGTTGCAGACGAATAGCGTTGGAGACGGCCACTACAGCTTCGCGCTGACCGATGACGATCTCGGCCAAATGACGTTCCATTTGAAGCAACTTCTCCTTCTCGGTTGTCTTCAGGCGCGTAACGGGAATGCCGGTCCAGCGAGCAACGATCTCGTTGATCTGATCCGGTCCGACGTTGTCGGAAAGCAAGCCTCCAGAGCTTTGACCCTGGGCCATTCTTTCCGCATCCTGCCGCGCTTTATCGGATTCCAGCTTGCGAATATGCTCCTCCACATCGGGAATTGCGTAGTACTTGAGATCGGAAGCGGCCGCCAAGTCGCGAACACGTTCGGCCTCCGCGAGCTTGTTCTTCAGGTTCTCCAGCTTGATCTTCTGCTCCTGAATGTCTTTTCCACGTTCCTTCTCGCGTTCGTAGTTCTCACGTAGAGGTCTTAGTTCTTCTTCGATGTTGGCGGCCTCAGCCTTGGCTTCCTTGAGACGCTGCTGGGAAGCTTCATCCTTCTCACGCTCAAGAGCATGGATTTCAATCTCCAGCTGGCGAAGGCGACGTTCCAGGTTGTCGAGCTCTTCTGGCTGCGAGTCTCGCGTAACGCGGACAGCGGCGGCAGCCTCATCAATCAGATCCACGGCGGAATCGGGAAGTCGACGCTGCGTCAGATATCGCGCAGCAAGCGTTGCGGCAGAGACGATGGCGCCGTCAAGAATGGTGACACCGTGATGGGTCTCGTACCGCTCTTTCAGACCCCGGAGGATGGAGATGGTCTCTGGTATCGTGGGTTCCTTGACCAAGACTTGCTGGAAACGACGCTCGAAAGCTTGATCCTTCTCGATGTACTTGCGGTACTCGCCGAGGGTGGTGGCGCCGATACAGTGAAGTTGACCGCGGGCAAGCATAGGCTTCAGGAGATTAGCAGCGTCCATGCCACCCTCCCCAGAAGAGCCAGCTCCCATGAGAAGATGAATCTCATCCACGAAGAGCACTATCATCTCCTTGGATTCTTCAATCTCCTTCAGCACTCCCTTCATACGTTCCTCAAACTCTCCTCTGTATTTGCTGCCGGCAACCAAAGCACCAACGTCGAGCGACAAGAGCTTGCAAGCCGCCAGGTTCGCAGGGACATCGGCATCTACTATGCGGCGCGCAAGACCTTCGACGACAGTCGTCTTGCCAACACCAGGCTCACCGATGAGCACAGGATTGTTCTTCGTCCGGCGAGAGAGGATTCGGATCACTCGCCGGATCTCTTCTTCACGCCCGATGACTGGATCGATCTTGCCATCTCGTGCCATTGCCGTCATGTCGATTGTGAACTTCTTGAGGTTTTCGTTCTCCGACTCAGCATCCGCCGTCTTCGAGTCTACCCGTTTTGTGCCTTGAATGGCCTGGACTGCCTGGTCGATGACCTTGACGTTGGGGACATTTGACTCAGCAAGACACCTCTGTATTGCTGAGTCCTGCACCAAGGCCTGGATCAGGTGGAAGATTGAAATGTAGCTATCCTTCTGTGTCCGGCAAAGTTCTTCGGCTTGTCGTAGCACTTTGGCCATGGATGGCGACGGTGACGTTCTTTCTGGAGGGGGATCTTGACTGGGTAACCGCACCAGCGCTTTCTTGAGAGAGCGCTCGAATTGCTGAGGGTCGCCATTTGCTCGATCGACGACCTGGCGGAATGAGGAGGAGACCTGTTGGTCGGGGAAAGCCTTGTCGGGCTGGGGGTCAATCAGGGCCACGGCAAGGTGAACTGGTGAGAGTTGTGAGTGTGAATAGCCTTTGGCCAGCTCGAAGCTCTCAGCAAGAGCTTGAGCAGCCTTGTCTGTGTATTGGTCGAACGAAGTCATGTTGTTCGAGTATGTGAAACAATCGTTGCAGGCGAAGCAGTAGAGGCAGCCGTGGCCTTATATAGTGTAGCAAGGGGAAGCAGAGAAGGAACAAGGAGCTGCTCGAACCATCACCAGATCGCTGGCCGCACAGCGAAGCTTCTCGTGCCTGCTGGAACAGGGATCTGTGGCTGCGCTTTGACTACGTCACCGTGCGCTAACCGCTTTAGGCGCCGGATCAGCCACGCCTGGAACGGGTCTCGCGATTCCTCCACCATCCAACGCCCCACCAGAAGAGGACTCCACGCATCCACCTTGTTGCTAGAACAGCCAATTCGGCCCTATCGTCCAGCCAATCCAACACGGGGCGTCCACTGACGTCCTGTTCCGTCATGAATCCATACTACTGAATCTGGGGTCGGCGCTTGGTGATGGATTCCTTTTGAGGGCAACGGAGAGACCGGCCAGGGTTAGTGTTGGCAAAGAGACTCTCTCACATTTCGCTTATAGAGCTATACGGTTGTTTCACGATGTGTTTTGGATTTCCATACAGACGGCGTGATCAATGAGACCAACCGGACCCGCAGAAAAGCAAGTGACACGATCAGAAAAGGAGCCTGGGTGCATAAGCAAGTGCCTGTCCTTGAGTGCGCGCCCAAATTTGTCGACCTAACAATGCACGACATCACGATGAAATATCTGGCCTCCATAAGTTGATCAACCGAACTTCTTGATTTTTTTGAGCCTAGCTGCGCCCGCAGGTCACCATATGGGTATCGACCACATCCAATAGCCTAGTAGAAGAAACCGATGATCTTGCCAGCGACGTGCTTCCTCCTGGCCTCCTCGTGGTCCATGATACCGGCCGAGGTAGTGAGGATGATGTAGCCGAACTGACGGGAGGGAAGGAGCTTGACAACCCACTTCTCGAGGTCGCGGAGCTGGACGTTGTAGCGGGGGCTGATGACACCGGTCTTGTTGATGCGGCCGTTGAGCTGGATGACAATCTTGCCGTTCCTGTGGTCATCGACCTCCTCGAACTCGCCGATGTAGCCTGCTAAAGTGTCAGTATATTGCGAAAAAATAAACATCGTACATCATCAAGAGTCCGAGGACGTGTAAGTTTCTCGCGAGATCAATATATCGGACACTTAAAGGGCAAAGGTTGTGGAGCAGTCGAACCATTGCCTAGTTATCAGCCCGAATGAGAAGAAAAATAAACACGTACCGTGACGCTGCATGACGGTCAAGAACTTGATGATGACCTTGGAGCTGGGGCGGATCATGACCTGGCGCTTGCCGGCCTTCTCGGCGTTGTTGATGGCATTGAGCGCATCGTTGAGGACGGAGGTCTTGACCATTTTGGCGGTAGGGAGATTCTCGAGTGGCTGCGGGCGACTGAGGTATCTGTGTTGTTGTGTTAGCCCCTAGAAGCCAGAGCAAAAAGAGTGCCCTCAGCGCGGAACTGGAGGGTTCTTCAGCTCATGTTGCGAGGGGAAAGCGTATCGCCGTCAACCAAGCGGCCGACCGGATTGCTTCCCCCGGCTTTCTGAAGGGCACTCGAGGCGTAATACTGACATACCTCACGGGTTGATATGGAAGTGGGCGTGGAGGATCGAAGGCCGTGAAGAGCGAGAGCGAACTTTTGCTAGAGCCGGAATTCGGGTGTGCACAGTGGGTCGGAGAAACAACGGTCCGCGATGGCCCGTGCTGCGCCTGTCTGATCCACCAGGTTTACAGTAAACAACAGATCAATGTCCTCGAGCAGTCTACCTAACGAATCGCAGCGGCAGATGTTCAAGTTTCTGGGGCATGGACATTTCCGTACATCTGGCGTACCTCACTGCGTACCTGCACACATCCGGGCGACATATCGCTAACAATTTGCCACCCAGTGCACTCCATGACGCCTCCATAGACAGCACAACTACTAACCTCCATCCACCACCTTGATTTCTAAACGCCTTTTTTAGTCTGGTCAAATACTGATATTATCTCCTGGAGCCATGGCCGAAGCTTGTTGCACTTGCGCAGCGCTGCTTAATTCTATACCGCCGACCTACGACGAGAAGACCGAGAAGATCGCAGGCTATGAGCGCCGAGTCGAATGTTGTAATCGTGCGATATGTGCAAGATGCATCACAGACAATCCTCGCTTTGGCACCTATTGTCCGTTCTGCCAGGTCTCCATAGTCCCGACCTCGCTCCCTCAAGGCCTGCGAGATCCTCCGAGCTACTCGCCACCTGGCCCTCAAGCGCCGACAGAGGTGGATGAGGAACTGCCGCCGTATTCCGCACACAATCCGCTTCCCACATCCGAGGGCAAGGCGAAAACAGCCCCAGAGGATGATGCGCCCGACGTCCTTCACTTTGTGGATCCCAAGGATTCAGTTGCGTCGCTGTCTCTGAGTTACGGGGTGCCCGCGTCCGTCCTGAGGCGAGTCAACGGCCTATACGCAGATCATCTTCTGGCAGCCCGCAGGACTGTTTTGATACCAGGCGAATACTACAAAGGCGGGGTGAGCTTGAGTCCGCGGCCTGTGGACGGTGAAGAGGAAGAGATCAGGAAAGGCAAAGTGCGTCGCTTCATGACGACTTGCAAAGTTGCCGAATACGATGTTGCTCTTCTGTACCTCCAACAGTCCAACTACGACCTCGAACGAGCGATCGACATCTTCCAGGCTGATGAGAAATGGGAAAAGGAACACCCGTTGGAGGCCGCGAAGAAGGGGAAGGCGAAGGCAGCCCAGGCGCCACCCAAGCGTAGGTGGTTGTTCGGCGGTAGTGGAGGCGGTCTTACGGGTCAACTGTCGTGACATTGTATCAGTTACCGCACGTCGTTCGTCTCGCGGTCGGCCTGGTCTACAGTACGATGATCCTGGGTTAAGTTGTCACCTTCCGTAGGCACTTCGTAGTCGCCTTCCAACGACGTGCAGTCTGGTGTTTGTACATGGACGCCAGGTGTGCAGAATCCAACATTTCTACATCAAGGCATATAACTCATGCTATTTAGTGACCCTAAATCCTCAGCTGTCCCTAACAATACTCTGCTTACTCTTCGTACACCCATCCAACCCATGAACCGTATATGGATGTCTTGGCACCTTGCCAATCAGGTGTCGTGGCTAAGCGCCGAAACATCTTTGCGACACCTGTGCACCCCATGGTCTCCAAGCGCCTGGCTACCCTGATCAGTGCATAGTCACAGCGCATCTCCCGTCGAGCCGCCGTTACTTATCTAGCGAACGCGGATCCGTGCTCATCATTCGTTCCCCTATAAAGTGGACATTCACCACTGGAGCGAGTGGGGAACTACCTTCAAGCCACCATGGACGGCCGAACCTTTGTGGCCATCTCCAGGTCTGCAAATGGGCCTATAGCTGCTTCCGATGCTTACAGTCGGCGCTCATGGCCGTGAAAAGAGCCTGCAGGCCTTGTGTGTCGCTTGCTATTTTCCGACCCAGATGCAGCTTACGCGCTGTGGACATCGATAAATCTGGACGGCAACCCAGAGGCAGGCTGTACAACGCCCACAAATGGGCGCTTGGAGGTGCGCTGTAAGGGTAGCTTATTTTGGTCGCAGACAAATGCAAGCTGGCGCTGCTTTGGGCGTTCAGGGTATGAAACCGCCCTGGCGACTGGAGCGTTTTAAACACTGGCGAAGCCCCAAAGCGACCATTTCTTGTGTACTACAC
This sequence comes from Sporormia fimetaria CBS 119925, assembly GCA_010093795.1. Lineage (NCBI taxonomy): Eukaryota > Fungi > Ascomycota > Dothideomycetes > Pleosporales > Sporormiaceae > Sporormia > Sporormia fimetaria. The sequence goes on from MU006565.1 coordinate 474,604, forward strand.
TCGCCTTTGAGGTTTATTTATCTGCGGGGCCGGATTCGTTTTGTTCATTCTCCTTTCGACCTTTCTTCCGTTTCACTCCTGTGGGTTTCTCGTTGTGTTTCTCTTCTTCGACACTCTCCTTCCCAGAGATCTTCACTTCGTCGTACCCCCTTCGCCTCTCTGATTGCAAACCACAAGTCGATCATTATATTCAGGAACCGTTTCACCATGAAGATCAACCCAGCTCCATTTCATATGGCTCAAGTTGCCCTCATCGGCATAGCCGCAGCCCTCAGCGTCGCCATTCTCGGAACATCAGCCCATACGCTTGACGTCTTCAACAAACAACAGACCATCAACCCATGGTGGATGCCTTTCTGGCCGCAACATTTCGATGTCGACGGCACCAAAGCCTTGATCGGTTCTTCTGCCGCCACAATCGTTTTGTCGATGGTCTTTCTGGCTTTCGCATTAGTCCCTCGTGTAAGTCACTCCCGGCCTACCTTATGGCTTCCATACTGATATCATCCCAGTTCGCCCTCACACCTACTATGCGGGCTCTTCTTGGTCTGGGGACAACACTCCCTTCATGCCTTGTCAACCTCGTCACTGTGATCTATGCACACATCTTGAACAGCAACGGAGGCAACACGGAGCGCGACACGATCCAGACATGGACCTGCAAGTACCAAAATGGAACTCCCTTTCAAGGCGACGTCGCGCTGCTGCCGAATATGGGCAACGAGAACTTTGGATCTTTGTGCAGGGAGAGCGTACGTTTTGTACTTTGGAGCAACTCAACTTCAGCTAATCATCTCACAGAGATTCGCGGTCTATGGGACGCTTATTGTGTTTTTGTTGCTGGGTTTCAGTCTGGTTCTGACGATTCTTGCTTGGGCGGCGGATAAGTGGGCGGCGAGGAAGTCGAGTAAGGAGGTGGAGATGCAGTAGCTTGCTTGAGGGAGAGAATCTACATCAAAACTGAGGGCGATGGGATTTGTGCTTCTTTTCGGTGGGACGACTACGGCGTTAGCTTGGATACTTTTCAGTTTGTTATTGAGCGCATGTACGATAATTTTGACAAGGACAGTAGGGTATTCGACTTTGTTTTCGAGTGTCGGAGCATATGGAAGGTGCTCACAGAAAATTGCAACCCCCTATCCTCCAAGCACCATGATTTTCACAATTTGTTTCAACTATGCTCTCGTGAAGGAAGAAAAGACGTTCAGCGAGGATGGTTGGTCCCCAAGGGTTCACATGCACAGCTGGGGACAGGGGTAGAAGGCCGAAGCGAGCCAGAGAGCAGCTCCAGGGCTGCCACCACCAAGTCACTCGGGCCAACCACCCGACCTTGGATGAGCGACCCTTGGACCATGGTAAGGGTTCGCCACCAGCCACTGTTTCTCCGGCCTCACGCGGCCGTTGAAACAATCCTTACCCCTCCAGCGCACTTTACCATCATCTCGAATCTGCCCCCGTAGGCAAAGGCGGGGGTGTTCGTCCCACGGACCTCCAGCCTCCAGCCTCCCCGACCTTGGAACCATCTGCACGAAAGGCAACACCCGACTGCAAGGCCTGCATAGTCCGGACCAAAACAACAAAGCACGCAGCTGCGTACTCCCAACCTCGCCCCTTTGGTTTCCACCGCCGGACGAGCTCCACCGAGGAACGCGCAAGCCGGAGCTTCCGCCCATCGCACGTCAGACCGAGAACATCCAGGTGGTGAACGGTGACTCCGGGATCGCAACAACTTCTTTCGACTACAAGACCGTCGAACAGTGTGCGCATGGTTTCCTATCCCGATTCGCAAGGCGCAGAGCGCTCTCTCGCCATCCGCCCGCCACCGTCCGTTACATCTCACTCGTCGCGCGCATCCACGGTCCGGAGACATCGACCTCATCGCTCGCACTTTGGTGGATCGTCATATCAGCCCCAGAATGAGTTCCCGGTCTTCACTCATACGGGCGACGTCGAGATCATCATCTCAAACGGACGCAAGGAGCAGCGGTACCTGCTTCACAAGCTCATCCTGGCGCAGTGCTCGGGCTTCTTCGAGGCCGGGCTGAGCGATGAGTGGGCGACAGCGGGCGAAGGCGCATCGCAAACCCAGAACTCAGCGGCGTTGGCAAGAATACCGAGTAGCGCGTCGACTGACAAAAAGAGGTGGAGATATGAGCTCGACTGGGGGAAGAGTGACGATGATGTGCCCATGCTGATACAGAAGGTATACTAAACTCACCACTCCTTTCTACCACCTCCACTAACACACCCCAGAAAGCACAACCCTCCCTCTTCGCCGGCGACTCCTCCCCACCCGCTCTCCCACCCCCCACACGCAACAAGCCCGTCGCCCCTCAATCCGGCTTCTTCCGCAGCATGGCCAACTTCTCCTCTCTACACGTCGCAAGTACACCCGAAACCGCCGACCCCGACGACGACACTTTCCGCGACTACGACAACTTCTTCCGCATCTTCTACAACTACCCGCCGACCCTCGACCCCATCAACATCGCGAACGCCTACGTCGAATGCAAATCCCTCCTCCAACTCGGCGACATGTACGACGCCCTCGAAGTCATCGGACCCCGCGTCGACCATCATCTACTTCGCTTCCAAGGCCGCCTCTGGAAACAGATCGCAAAGTATCCTCCGAGTTATCTGAAACTGGGGTATATGGCACGCAGCAAGGCGATTTTCTCGGAAGCTATGGTGCATGTAGTTGGGCAGTGGCCGATGGGCGCTTCACAATTGCGCGGTCAGACGAGCGAAGCCGTTATCGAGTTAATCGAAGACAAAGTCGACGAAATGGAAGAAATGAAAGCGCGGGTCGAGGGGAAGTTGTTTCGTATCACACTTTCCACGTCAAGAGGCGAGCGCGTCACGCCGAGTAACAACATGCTAGAGTGGCTCTCTATGTCGCTCTTCCGACAATGGCTCGCGGAAAACACTACGCCTCCGCCCACACCCATCCTCAAATCCTCAACACGGGCTCCGTCATCCTCACGCCATCCTTCTTCTCGTCACTCCGACGCCGGTGCCGGCGCTGCTCCACCGCCATTCAACACCGGCCGCGTCTTCCGGCTCCTTGGAACAGGCGGATCTAGTTACCTGAACCACGACGAATGTAAAAGGTTTTTAAGACTGTGTCCGGAGCAGTATAATCGCGAGAATTTGAAGAGGTTTGAGCGGAGGATGGATGAGATCAAAGAAAGGGCGAAGGATGTGGTAAAGCCTTTGATGCGGAATTTCTTGGAATTGGATTTGGGTTCTAATGGTGGACTGCCGTACTTGACGTGTACGCGGGTAGAGGTGCAAGATTTTCCTTGGGATGAGTGAGAGAGGGTGGGTTTGTTCGTGCATGGAATGGATGGCGCAAGGGTGGACTGCATGGTTTTTCTCATTTTCTTTTTCTCTTTGACATGTTGCTAGATACCCTTGGGATGAGCTTGTTGTTCGACGTTTTCGATAGCTGGTGTATCTAATTTGGGAGCGGAAGATGGTGGATGTCTTGGTAGATACGCTGGTCGTATTTTGAGGCTGGGGATGAGATTACGAGTTGAACGAGTTCTATCGATGTTGATATTGATACATACTCTAAAACATAGATCCTTGAAAAGCGCTTCATAGACCGGAAGTGCATCTGTAAATGAGAAAGAAACACACCCGCAACATTACATGCCCGTAGAAATATCCTCCCTGAAAGCGCTTCGTAGCCCGGCACGGGGTCTGTACACGGAAAACCACCCATTATATGCTCATAGAAAATAGACCTCTGAAAAGGGCCTTGTCGGCATCAACGGGTCGGTAAATGAAAAGAAAAGCGCAACCTCCACATGATCATCTCCCAGCTCGTCTTCGTCCTTCACATATGCTCGATTAGTCGATCCCCAGAGCGACCCTGGCCCAACACCCCTCAACATCCTCGACGAGCGTGACAAACGAGTCATCGTCGACACATTTCATCATGAAACCATTCAGGATCGCCATACGCTCCTCATCGGACTTGGCTGCGTACCCTGCCAGATTACCCACAGCACTGGCGTCCGTCTGCGCCAGAATCTCGGAAACAACGCGATCTTGGTAAGAAACAACAGAGGCTGCAGCTTGAGGATGTGGTGTCTCATTGGAGAAGGGAGAAGGCTGTATGTTCTGAGCGGAGGAGCTCAAGGTGCGCAGAGGCTGTCCTCTGGAAACCGGTCTGTCATAGGACGCTGGAGAAGAGTTCAGACGTGCCAGTGGGACAGCTTCGGTGACAAAGGTCGGCTGCGGCAGTGGTGGTAGATCAAAAGCACGTGTGCTTTCTCCCCGCGATATCGGGCGATCCTCCATAGTGTTCATCTCCGTTTCATGGCTGCGACCGTGGCTCGGAGCGCGCTGTGGCAACGGTGGAGGTCCCATGGGTGTATTGGAACGACGACTCGGCGGTCGGGCACTGTCTTCGCCAGAAGACTTTGGAGGCGATCGTGCGAATGGCAGCTCCCTAGGTGGAGGAAGGACAGACTCGCTCGTTCTGCGGTGCGTTGACATGAGGACCGAAGTAGGGGGTACAGTGAAGCCTGAGTGCTCTTCCGTAGCGGTCACGGGAGCAGCATGCTCAAATCCTCTGGAGACACTGCTCGGAGGGCGTCCCAAACTCGAAGAGGAAGAGTCCGGTCGGGGGAAATACTCCGGCGGCTCCAATGGGCTGGCTTTGGTGGAAGGTGTGAAATGAGCATTCTCCAAGCTAGCAGATGCAGATGCATATGGGGTAGAACGACCTGTCAAAGAGTCTCCTTGCTCATGAGAATCGATTGTGATGGAATGGCGCCCCAGGGGAGATGGAACTCTCGGTAGATTCGGCAAACCAGAGGTAGTATACGTGGATGTTGTTGGAAGTGCGCTACCCGGGCGGGTATGTATATCGGCCAGCCTTGCAGGCGTCACAGAGGGGCCGCTGTCGTGAGCAGATCCCCAGGGGCGACTGGATGGAGTAGCTGTAGCGGGCCGTTTGTCCCTCGTGCTTGGGCGCAGACCAATGCTCCCCAGATGGTTGTAGCATCTGTCGAAGTCTTCGCCAGAAAGGAATTTGAATTGGATGCGCCGCATCTTCCATGGTGAGTACGGAATCCTCTGATACAGATGAGAACTCAAACCTTTCCATTGGGCAAATTGTAGCGAAAAGCAAAGAGTGGCCGCTGCACAATGGCTGAAATGGGCAGATCGTCGTTCTTGACTTGCTTTTTGAGCCTGAAGGTTTCTTGGAGCACTCCCTCAGCTTCCCCGATGAGCTCCTGAACCGGTACGAGTTCCTGCAAGGGCGAGTCAGACATGGTGCAGAGTCCATGGAGTCCTTAATCCTCAACACAGGCTTACCACGACCTCAGCACCCTGGTACACTTTGAGAACCTGCGAGGATGAGAAGTGGCCAGCCGTTGCGACTATTTCAATGCTGATTGAGAGGTCATGAGTGTAATGTTGCCAGCCAAAGTGGTCGACGCCCTTGAATACATCGGTTGCACGTGAAAACTTCACCAGGCGGAAGCTCATAAGGCGAGAGGATGTCTGCATCCTTGGTGTTAGTGGAAATGTTAGCTGAGATCAAAGCGTGGACTGAGTGTCATGCATTGACACATATAATCGGTGACGATTGCTAGGAGTAGATGGCTGAGAGATATTGAGCCCTGGAGTGCGGGTGTTTTTGACATTCAGGAGTGAATGTGTTGAACATCGGATCCCGGCCGGAAGCTGCCTGGCTTATGTAATGCGGCCTGTGCGCCTCCGGCGGGAGCTGGTCGCGCTTGCATGGGAGAACATCCATGTGTGGTCGACGGTCATCAACCATCGCCGAGCTGCAGCGCGCCACGCGCATTTCACTACCACCACGCGCTTTTGCATCGCATACACCGACGACACGTAGAAGGCCCGCCCATGCCTCGCTGCCTGCCGCACGCTGCCCCTGTAACCGACTTGGAGTGCCATGGCGCCTCATAAACCGCGAGAACCATCCATCGAACGCACTTCTGAGTACGAAGAATTCCTGGGAAAGCTCGAAGAATTTCACCAGAAGCGAGGGTACGTCTTTAGTTCGATGCGCGCCTCTCCGGTATTCCGAATATTGACAGTCGTTTGCAGGACCATTCTAGAGCGCGAGCCCAAAATTGGAAACCGGCATATTGATTTGCTGCGCCTATACAAACGCGTCGTCGAGGAGGGAGGCTACGACAAGGTCTCAGACACAAAGGGCAACAAGCTAGCTTGGAGGCGAATAGCAGGCGAATTCCTCCCTGGCAGCCCCAACCTGACCACCCAGGCCTTCCTTGTGAAGACTGCCTACTACAAAAACCTGGCGTACGCTTTCACCTTGGGCGTACAGTGAAAGAAGCTAACTTCTGCCAAGTGCTTACGAGATCACAACCGTGCATAAACGTGAACCGCCACCAAAAGAGATTCTAGAAGATGTGTCTGCTAAGGGCGGGGACCTGTTGAACCGGACACTTGAAAACTACCATCGCCCTAACAGTAGGGAAGCGGAGCGGTTGAAGAACGGCGAGGAAGACTCTGAAGAATCTGACGAGGACGGCGAACCCAAGAGGACACCGAAAGAAGACAGGATGGACATCGACGACGCGCCTGGAAGCACCGGACGGGTCACGAGAGGTAAGGTAACGTGTCCCTCTTCGCGGATAGCTGCTGATACCCGAAGTAGCACTCAGACACGCCCCCCCTCAGCGCGTGCTCTTCCAGCCGGAGATGTCTACACGGCAAACGCGCCAGTCGACCGGCCATACGCCGCAGTCGTACTCGAACGGTAGCTACGGGACGAGTGTTGCGGCCATGACTATTGCGAACTACGAACCGCGAACTGCTGCGCCGTCTTCGATGAAGCCCGTAGCAACCCCAGCAAATAACCCAGAACACTTCAGACAGCTTCGCATGAAATACGTTCTCAACCGCAAGAATCGTGTTGTGCGGCCTGTCAAGGGGATGATGCTGCCTGGTAGTAAGTCTGACATTTGAATAGTCTGGGCCAGTGCTTACCCGAATACAGCGGGCTTTCCCGGCCCAAGCATTTATATTCGTGCTCTCAATGCACTCCAGTCCAAGATACCGGAGGAAGAGGCCTATGCACTACATCATTTTGTCAAGATTTCGCATGAGCGTGGCGACAAATTTCGATTCGAACAGTTTTCCGGCCTCGCCGAGGCCCTGATTACCAAAGTTGTGGAAGCTGGATCCATTTTTTACGACGTCAAATGGAAAATTGCCTACACTGAGGAAAACATGGATCGGCCGGACGTCCTCAACGGCCTGTTCGGAACGAAAGATTTGATGGAGAGAATTCAGAAACTGGAGGTTCGCGAGATCGAAGATGACCTTCTGCCCGGAGACGACGCAAGAAATCTGAGGCTGGTCAATGAAGCGGCCTTGATCATCCGAAACATGGCCATGCTCCACGAGAACGCCCAGCTGTTGTCCTTGATACCTTCTGTCAGGGATATGCTTGTTATCATCCTCAATCTACCGAGACACGGAACAGCCGTCGAGCTCAAGCACTACGCTCTGGAAATCGCAGAGCAGTTGACAAGGTTCTGGATCTTAGAGCCACAAAACCCGGTCTATCGCTCGCTATTGGCCCAGGTTGATTCAGAGGACCGCGGAAGCATCATCACATCGATTAAAGCGCTTGGGCGTATCTCCATGGAACTTGAGGCGCCGAATAAATTGACTGGTGTACCGGTCAAGACGTTGCGAGCAGTATGCGAGTGGTTGCTTGTTGAAGACGAGGAGTTGCGTAATGCCTGCCTCGACTTCCTCTATCTGTTCACGGGCTTCTCTGACAACGTGGAGATACTGGCTAACGAGGTTGACATCGAAGCCCTTGTTATTCAATTGGTTCGCCTGCTGCAATACGGCGCAATTCCATATGAAGAAAAGAAAAGCAACAACAAATCCTCCAGGTCATCGCAGCCCGTAGATTCGCCTCCCAAACTCTCGGCTGCCATCATCGAGCAACTTGCCGCTCTGGACGAGCCCGAACGAAGCTCGCAATGGCTGCGGACGTGTTTTGAAGAAGAACCATCTGGGGAGATAACACAGATCCAGCTCTGGTCATCGTATAACTCTGCATTCACCGAGATCATGGCAGCAAAAACCGAGAACAAGCCGCTCATGGCAGCGAAAGACTTCATCACGAACGTGTCAACGACATTCAGTGGAGCATCGGCGCAGGTTGTTAACTTCAATAACGTGCCTAAGTATACCATTAGAGGGATTCGCCCCCGTGCAGTACCTGCTGATCCAACGACAAAGAAGCCGTACATGCGCTGCTGCTGGCATCCGCCCAGTCTGCTTAATGGGCTTTCCGATTTGAGACATTCGGGTAGAGTCGAATGCGGCGAATTTGCAACCAACGCGCGAGCAATGTGGGAGCACATTCTCTTGACACACTTGAAGATATCCAGGGACGAGATCGGCAAATGGATGCTCGAGCAAAAACCGGACGTCAACATGGAAAACGGCGAATCCGTCTCCGTTTCCAAACCACCCCAATACAACTGCCACTGGGGCGGCTGCACACATTTTGGCAGGGAGGGCACCTCATCCGCATACGAAGCAGGCCAACACATCAAAACCCATCTCCCCGACACAAGCATCATGCAATCGATCCACGCCCGGCACAACCGCACTCCATCAAACGCCACTCTCCTCTCCACTCCCTCGCAGACCCTCACCGAGAACTTCCAGCAACCGCAATTCGCACAACCAGTTGGTCTGGGGAGTCTAGGCATGGGACCCAGATACACCGGCTACAACGACCCGTACAACCAATACACCGCCCAACACCGCCACTCGCGAGACCAACCCCCCACTGCACCCCAACCCCTCCCGAACTTCCGCTTCTACAACACCGCTACCGACGACACCCCTGCTCAAGACGCCGCCGGTCTCCCGCTCGCCTCCGTCCTTGTGCTCCGCAACCTCGCACGGCAACTCGCGAAACTACCTCCGCCGTCCTCTATCCACGACATCCCTGATTCCCCGACCCTCTCGAAACGGAGCCGTGACGCCAGTCCCGAGAGCAGACGGACGACGGGCGCGAAAAAGCCGCGCTTGAGCGATGCGGCCAACAAGGCGCAGAGGGAGAATGAAGAGATGGAGAAGGAGGAACGCGCTGCGGAGGGCGCGGGGTGGGTGGAACGTGTTTTCGCGCCTGTGAAGGAGCAGCTGTTCTTTGTGGCGAGTCATAACCTGACCTTGAAGTCGTATATGTCTGGCTTGTTGAAGGCGATTGCGGCGGGTGGAGGATAGTGGATCATAGGCAGATGGGGTTGGTGACGGGACTCTGTGTTCTTTGCTTGTTTTTCTTGGTGCTGTTTGCTGGCACGGCTGAGTTATCTTTTGCTTCGATTGAAGGGTGTTATGGGTGGTGTTGGGTTGGCGCTAGATTGAGATACCTTGGGCATGAGACTTATCGCTCTAAAACTGAGTGGGAAGACTGGGCCATTCTTTGTGCAATCACTACATTGTACGATGACGAATAGAGGTCTGGAATAAGTACTTTTCTCTTTTTCTGTACTTTTGATGCCTGTGACTAATGCCAATGAATGACAGGACGCTTGCAGGCCTAGCAAGATGTTGATAGCTCCGTCACCTTGATCCTTCCATTCGAGAAGCATTTCAATCTCCCTCCATGACATGTCCAACGAATCACAACCGATTGAATCAGAAAAAAAATGAAGCGCAGCGCAGTTCTCCTTCCCAATCCTCAAAATTCAAAAAGAACGAAAGAGAAAAAAAAAAGAAAAAGAACGGTTCAAAACTCAATCATCATAGCCGCCATCAAGACCGCTATCGTCATTGGGTGAAGAAGCACCTAAAAAGTGAAGGAAGGAACGTCAACGGCGATTGTCCTCGGATGAAGAAGCATCTAAAAGGGAAAGGAAGGAACGTAGACGGCCAAAACGGGGTCTAAAACCGCCCCCATCATCGATCCTGGGTTCCTGCCTAATTGCTTCATCGAGTCTTGCCTTCAATTCTTCCTTACTGGCATACTGAGGCAACGTTAAACTTCTGTCGCAAGTCGAACTCTCTGGAAACCGCTTCGTGTCCCAGGTTCTCGAGATACGAATTTTTGCTTTGCAGTGCCTGGGGTCCAAGATGACGGCCGCAATATGTCCCATGTCGCGCCTCGAATGGTCGGATGGGCTCTTGACGAGGAGGAGAAATCGTCAATGCCTCGGCAGCGACCCAGAAAGAATCCAAGATGATGGAGTCGTCCCAACCACGGAAAATTTCCTCTAAAGACGGAACCTCCAATTGACCGTGGTCACGTAAGGATTCGAGGAGGCGATCTGGGTTGCTCAGGACAGAGTATAGGGTGCGATCAATGAATTCTTCGGCACAGTGGTAGTGCCCGTTTGAATCGATATAGCACAGGCACGAAGAGCTGTCTGCATGGGCTGCCTTTTCCTCCTTGAGACGTATAAGCATGTTGTAATCAAATTTCCGCAGCGCAGGAACATTCGGAAACGAAGTGCTAGAGGCGATGGCATGGAAAATTCGACCAAAATTTTGATGGCTAAGCGCGGAATCGTATTTTCCGCCCAGTGGTGTTCCGTCCAGAAGGCCAAATAGATCCAACCCGCTTGAATACTCAGTCAAGTGGCTCATGGGAGTTGATGCAAGGTCCAAGGGCGCCCAAGGATGCCTAGAGGTGGGACCATGGAGGGTAAGATCCTCGGGATCATGGCGAAGCTGATTGCGACACAAGTGATCATAAGCACCTGGACAACTCGCCCAAGCGTAGGCGTTGGCGAACACAGACGGAGGCGGATGGAGATCAGAAGGCATCCGGATATCATAGCCGCGACAGCGAGGCTCCCCACAATCCTGGTTGGTGCAGCCAAAATGCTGTTGACTAACGAATCTACTTGTGTCAGTAAACACTACTGGTTCCGCAACCTAGTCTTTTACCTCGCAACCAAATTCTCGAACTGCGTTTGGCGAACATTATGAAAGATATCCTGGAGCCAGTGCGGTTCGGGAACATTGATCAAATCTCCCCATCTTTTCTCCAAAGCAAAAACCTCGAAACAATTTCTAGGTTTAAAGCACGGCATCGTGGTGAGAATGGATGTAACGATAGTGGGCACTGTGGATTAGTGTTTGTGAAATGGGACTCGGTGCTCGCGGAGAAGCAGGGCATGCCCAAACCGCGGCACAAAAGGGAGGTGCCATTGTATAGGATCCATTGTAAACAAAGCTTGAGGGAGCATGTAGGCAACCTTGGAAAGCGCGAGCGGTGATCAAGAGAACAGGCGATGGAGGTTGTTGACTTCTGGTGGACTTGGGTGTGGGGCAAGCGGGATCAACGGGCTTGGCAACGTTATTTCGAAGATTTGCCCCTCCAAACTTGCAATCAAACAATCCTTCGACTCCGCTTCCCTTCACTCTTCTGTCTTCCACAGACTTCTTTGACCGTTGCGAGTTGCGTCCCTCTTCCACACACACGCAGTACCCGATTCAACCGCGACTCTGCGCTCCTTCAAAGTCACTCAGAGTTGCCCACACTGACCCCGCTGAGGTCCGCGCCCACAACCCTCGGAAGTACGACTGGCACGCATCCAAACTTCGACTATTTCACTACTATCGTCATGGCGTCGACAGCGCCCACACAGCCCGCAATCCAGGCGACACATCCTTTCACCTGCAACACATGCCAGGTCGCCTTCCGCTCCAGTGAACTCCAGCGCGCTCACATGCAGACTGACTGGCAGTAAGTCCGGCCTGGTGGCTATAGGCACAGCTACAGTTTTAACTTTTGTGTAGCCGGTACAATTTGAAGCGTCGTGTATCCTCGTTGCCGCCTCTGTCCTCCGAGATTTTCACCGAGAAGGTCCTTGCCAATAAAGCCTCTGCGGCCGCCACGGCTGCGAGAGCCTCCTTTGAACGAGCCTGCCAGGCGTGCCAGAAGACTTACTACAGCGAGAACGCCTATAACAATCACCTCAACAGCCAGAAGCATAAGAGCAATGTGTCGAGGGCGGCGCGAAGCCACCACGATGACGCGGCTTCTGTCACTGGGTCCGTCTTGAGCTCCGCCTTGTCACTGGGCGAGCCTATGGCCGATCACGATGACAATTACATCGACCGCGAAGCCGAAAAGGAATTTTCTGACGTTGTGGACGGCTTGAAGAATACCAATCTCCAGGATTCTGCGGATTCGCCTGTGTCCTCCCGGCCCGCGAGGCCTCAGCCTTCTGAAGCGGAAAAACGACCCGAAAACCCTCTATCTAGGACGGCTAGCTCCGCATCTACAGCGGCAACGTCTGTTCGCGAGCCTGACGCGCTTCTGGACTGCCTATTCTGCAGTTATCGATCACCGAGCTTCAATCTCAATATCCACCATATGGGACGCTTCCATGGCATGTTCATCCCGGAGAAGGAGTTTCTGGTCGAACCCGAGAATCTGATCAGATACTTGCATGAAAAGGTACACGACAAACATCAGTGTCTCAAGTGTCATAAGATGGTCCACACAGGTTCTGGTATCCAGACGCATATGCGGGATCGTGGCCACTGCATGATTGCCTTCGAGTCCGACGAAGAGTTGGTCGAAGTGGGCCAATTCTACGACTTCCGCAGCTCATACCCTGACGCAGACGAGTTTAACGATATGGAGAGGCGAGCGGAAGAGTCGGACGATTCGACATCCACGGCGGCTGGAGGAGTCAAGCTGGATGACAAGGGCGTCCAGAATGGTGAAGAAGATGAAGACGACGGATGGGAGACCGACAGTGATGTGTCCAGTGTGCCCACTGACGAGATCACATCCATTCCTATCGATGATCGCACGCACAGATACAAGCTTCTGGCGCAATCGCGTCACCATTCACACAACGACCCACGCCCCCACAGAAACGCAGACGGTTTCCATTCACATGCCCATGCTACCCCGGTTGCTGTATACCACGATGAGTACGAACTGCACCTCCCGTCTGGTCGGACCGCTGGTCATCGCTCTCTGAATCGCTTCTATCGCCAGAATCTGCGCAACTATCCTGGTGTTGCTGAACGTATGGAGCAGGAGAGGCAACGCGCGATCGCCGGACCCGATGCCGACGGTGATGTGGATATGGACGACGATGCCAGGGGACGCGGACGCCAACTCGTATCCCGTGCCAACGGTGGCCTAGGCATGGTCGGCGTGAGCGATGCGAAGAAGACGGAAGTCCGCGCTGCAGAGAAACGGGCAGAGAAGAAGGCCGAGCGGGCGAGGAACCGCTATCAAGCTGGAAACGAGAAGAGGGGTAACTTCCAAAAGCACTTCAGGGTTTGTTTGTTCCTCCTATGTCGAAATGCATTCGCTAACAATCTCTCAGGACCACCTTCTCCAGTGATTTTCTTCTTTTCGATTGCTGCTTCTTCGGTTCTTCTTTTGCATTGCACTACCTACGTGCTCGGTCATGGTTGCATAGACATAGGTTTTCAGGTAGACGTCGGCTGGTACGGCACTGGCTTGGGTCTGGGTTCGGGCTCGGATCACGCATGTAGTGCTCGTGGAATGAAAAGCGTCCTTGCCAGTGTGCAAGTATTTTTCGATATGTGCACAGTCACTGCTGGTCATACCACACGGGCTTTCTCCTTTTTGTGACCACCTCTGGGTGCAAAGCTCATGAGCAGAGTTCTCCATCCAGTCGACTACCTGCATGTAGACGCCCTAAGTTCTCCGCACGATTCATGTATGCCGAAGGAGTGTACACGCACTGTCACGAGATATTCGAGATTATGCAATGCATTGAAGGCCGATCAGCCACCGCGAGATTCTAGTCATATGACATCGTGCATTCACCTCTCACTGTCCAACGTCCTAAACACTAACCCAGCATTTAATGCTTCGTCCCCTCACCAACAACATACCCCCTCGCGATCCCGCGCCTCCCCTCCTCCATGATCGCCGCATCACCACCACCTTGACCTCCATCCTGCGTATCGAAATCGCTTCCCAATCCCACCCACGTTCTCTTCGAGCGCAAGTATTCCGCACCAGGTGACGCTACGCCGCCGATATGCGCCAGTTCGCCGTTCGCTCGTTTCGCTAACGCGGTACTGGGTGTTTGACCGTTCGCGGAGGCTCCAGTAGCTGGCTGCACTTTCACCGCAGTAGTGCGCATCGGTCTCGAATGCGACACATACCTCCCAGTCCTAAGATCAAACTCCGGAGGCGCAGACTCCTCCTCAGAATCATACTCCCCATCACCATTATCCTCCCCAGCCTCATCCTTCTCCCCAGCCTCATCCTTCTCCCCATCTCCACCATCCGTCTCCTTAATCCCCCCCTCAAGCACCCCGACCCAATCCCCCCTCCACTCCCCCGTCCACACCCTCTCCTCATCCCTCATCAAACAAATCTCCAGCTCAAACGGCGTAATAATCGGTTTCCAGAAGTCCTTGGACTCCAAAAGACTAGACTCCCAACACCCAATCACGACCCACCCGGCCACCTCACTGAAATTCGCAATCTTGGCTGCGTTGATCTTGCCAACGACGAAGGTGTAGGATTTCTTGCCGGCGGCGGCGATGCGCGCTTTCACGTGGGATAGGATGGACAGGTAGTTTTTTACGCTGAGCGTGTTTATCAGGATGCCGAAGACGGGGGCGGAGGAGAGGGAGGTGAGGAGGGCGTAGCGGCGGCGGAGCGTCATGGATGTTGAGGCTGTTAGGGCGGTTGGGGAGGGCGTGTCGGTGGGGTAGATGTGGATGGCGGAGAGGCGGGAGGAGAGGGTTAGGAGGAGGGAGGTTGGTGGAGTGGAGATGTGGAAGAGTTGGTAGGAGCGGAGGGATTCGGGAGAGTTTTCGGTGTCGGGGGGGACCGTACGGTTTGGGAGGAGGGAGGAAGGGTTGTGAACGATCTCGGTGGCGTAGAGATTGGTGTAGCCAGTTTCTTGGAGGAGGGTGTGGAGGCGTGGGATGTGGTGTGAGTATGGTATGTCGGCCATCAGGATGACTTTTTCGTCCTTATCCGGGTATGTCTGTTTGAAGGTTTCGATAGTGGCGTCCAGGTCTAGTGGTCGCTCGGTGAAGACGTATATGACAGGGAGCCGCGACGGCGGAGAGAGACAAGACCGTCCATAGTGCACCAGGACGTCTGCGTCCACATGCTCTGCAGCTACTTCGTCGACACAGCATGCGCCGTACGAAGTATCCCCAAGTATGAATAGGGATTCTTTCACATCTTCCTTCTCGTCCAGAGATAACGCTTCCGTGCCGGAGGCAAGCTGGTCGTCTGCATTCTCATGCTCTGGCTTCGACGATGTTGCGCTTCCATTCGTTGTCTTCCTAGCTTTTTCCAGTCCTCTCCTGAGGGCTTCATACACCCTCGGCGCATCCACCAGCATATGATCTGGAAACTGCAACGCTATCCTCTTCCATCTTCCGCCTCGGATCTCCTTCACAGTGCGTTCGATCTCATATGTGAGCGTTATCTGCTCATCTGAAAGGCGCGGAAGACTTGAGACGTCTACGGGGGGCGTGGGATCCTCGAATATGTGCGTATCGGGTGTGGAAAGCACCGGGGCGGTCTCGAGCGTTGGAGCAGCCATTGGTTTCCCTGTCTTGGCAGGGCAGTGTTGGTGAACTTAAGGTTTTGTTGGACCGCGGGGTGCTGTCAAAAGATCGACGGGTGGCGCTAGTGGCGGTGCAGACTAAGCACGATCAAATCACTGTCAGCAGATGTGCACCAGCATATTCATGGTTCACTTTTAGAAAGGATTGCCTTGAATAAAGTCTCGGAGGGGTCAAGTACATACATAAGAAAAGAGCTTCAAAGGCGAAAGAATGAAGATAAGATAGTCAAAAACCAACTACCAGAAGAGGAGGAATCCAACAACAGAAGCTGATAGAACCATATTAGGTCCGAAAATGGCCGCACCGCTCTTTCCACTTACATTCACGGCCGACAATTTCAACTCAGGCCAATACGGAGCCGGGGTGTCTGATGCAAGGGTACCGTTCCAGCAATAGCGGTCAAAACACTGCCTGCAGACATCCGGAACCTGCTGGCCAGTCCTGTCGAAGCTCCTTGAGAGCATCGCGCACCCAACGCAGGATGGCCAGTCGGTGTCCAAGGTGGCATTCCCCTGCGTGGCAGCGTTGTAGCCATTCTGGATGATGACATTGCGCTCGGTGTTATTGTACTCCATCTGGAACGTCGAGGTATTCGAGTGATAGATATAGGGTGCATTAGGAAGGTAGACGATCAGAGGAGCGGGTCCGGTCATGTTGTTGGCGTCGCAGCCAAAGAATGTAGGGCGGTTGTTCAGTCCAAGGTTGACAAACGTGTTGTGGTCGGGGATGGCAGGGAAAGCGGTGCCGTTCTGCATTGTCTCGTTCAAGGAGCGCTCGTAGGTGGCAATCAAGGCAGTGCCATTGGGCCAGTTCAACGCGTTCTCGATAGTGTCTGCACTAGAGTCGACTGCGAAAATAACATCGACAGCACGGACCGGCTGAATAAGAGGATGCAGCGGAATGTTCTGCAGATCCTCGCCTCCATCAACCAAGGTAAGCCTCTTCGTTTGAGCGCTGGGGTTGGTCTCGTTGTTGTAGTGATAAAAGGGATTAGGGGTATAATCGGCAATGTCGTTGTTGTCCTGCCCGATGCCGCTCAGGAAGCCCTTGAGTGTGTTCCTGAGGAAGTCGGGGATGCCCTCAACCGTATCCAGGTTAAGGATGATCTGGTTGAAGAGAGACGAACTTGTTCCCATTACGAAACCTGCATTGTCCATGCCGCGGACGCAGCGGTCATCTTCTGGCAGCTCGCCACTAGTGAAGTTGGATCCAAGGTAGCGCAGCGGCGCGAAGCCAAACAGAGTGGGGTCAAAGCTGCCCATCTCCCAAGGATTGAACTCAAGAACAGTCGTGCTAAGGGAGATGAGTGTCTCTCCAGGAGCTCGTTCGTCCGCGACCAAAATCGGCATGGGCGCATTCGCATTCCTGAAATCTTCGTCGTCCTGGATTGAAGAGAATGTGTAGGCTATGAAAGTCAGCTTGCACTCGCAGCATAACATGGACTACGCACCTGGTCCGCCATCCGTGGCATTGATGAGCTGGAAGGACAGGGCTCTACCCCAATAATCCGTGAGGGAAGTGTTGAAGCCAGCTTCCACCTTGCTATTGACAGTATCGTACAGATTGTTGTAATACTGAACAGTATCCAGAACTTGAATGCCTCCTTTCTCGGGACCTGTCATCTGTCAGTAGCTGTTCCCTAGTCTAGAGGAACGACGTACCAACGAGGATAGAGTTACCAAGCTGCCACACACCGGTCTCGCCAGGTTGGTCAATCATAGCCTGCACGGTGGTGAAGTTATTCGAGTAGATACTGCCCACAAGCCAGCCTCCCCCAGACAGCCCAGCAATATACGTCGACGCCTGCAGCAGCCCTCCAATGTGTCCGGCACTCGTTGCATTGGGGGTCCGGTTATCAAATGCGGCCAGCGCACCAGCACCATTCGTCATAGCCCTGTATCCGCCACCGGAGAAGGCGAGTCCGATATTTGGGAGAGCAGTCACATTGTCGCGGTTGTCGTCGATGTATTTGCCAGCGTCAAAGCCATTGATATTGATGCGCGTGAGCAGGTCACGCATGGGTTCTATGGTATTCGCTCTCCGCTTTTCCAGCCATTCTGTCTCGCTGTTTGAAAGACCAGCGGCGGGCCGGATAGAGGGACGCGTCTCGGGGCAGTCTACCGGGGCCGGCGCATATCCATTGGGAGCTTGTGGGGAGGCACGCTTCACGAGAGCATCAAGCTCAGCTCTGGCTATGGTGGAAGAAGCTGTTGCTGTCAGTATGGAGTGCTAGAAATGCGCAAGAGGCAACGTACAAGCTAGACATGTCAAAGCAGAGGCTGTCAGAAAAGAAAAAGCCCCCTTCATCCTCAGGTAGAATGGAATTGAATCTCGGAGAAAGTGAGTGGTCTCGAGCACTCAGGAAGAGTGAAACAAAAGAGGGGCAACCACAGCGGCCATTGTAGGCAAGGGAGACGCAATATTTGAGGATGGTCCAGTCAGGGAGGCTGCGGCTCTCGTCCGCCCCGGCGAACCTGGCTCCAGCACCGACATCATCAGCGCTACCCGCCCGGTAGTGGCTGGGTCCCGGCGCCGGCAAGGCATTGTCGAATCGGTAGGGCAGAACTCTCGAGGACAAGCTTTCTGCCAACCGTGGGTGACGCGGCGCTGAAGCAAACACGAGTGCAATCTTCAGAGTTGGGGCCGTTGACTGTTGTTAGTTAAAGGCGCAGTGAGATGTTGCAACCCCAAACCGAGCATGGAATGGTTGTGGCGCGCGCGTGTCGCAGAACACCCGGGAGCGGCTTGGCGTGCAGGACGGGAAGCTGCATCCGCAACCCTTTGCGGAAATGAGATCGCTGCAGGGCTGCATGCTCCAGGGTTCAACAACATCTACGAACTCTACAACAGCTCGCCAGTCTCTGAGCTTCCCTCAACCGCACATCAGCGTTACGTGTGGAAGTCTTACACATGCTAGCACTTGTCAAACAATTCCACCTTTGGCCGCCACGTCGGTCTTGAAGAACCCTTGGAACAGAAAAAGGCAACGTCAGCGTATTTGACGGCCCCCGGGTTGGCGGCTCCTTGCACGCCTTTTTCTTTCTACACCTGTCCTCGTGGATACACTCCGTTCACTCCAATGTGGCTCGATTTCCAGCGTCAACATAAAGTGCAGCCGCCAGGGCGACCGCTGCTGTTAGGTGTTCTCTCTTAGCAGCCAGGGCATGAAGTCCCCTAAAACAAAAGAGGAAGAAGACTATAAGCTGTCAGCAGAAACATGCATCTCTGGAATACCACAGGTGTTCTCTTCGAGCCGGAAACTTCAATGTTGTTCGAGCAGTATGGTCATCCCGAGCCTGCCCCAGGGTCTGAGCTGCAGGCCAACATTGCGGCCATTATGGCAAGGTACAGTGACGTTCCAATGCCTCAAATCGAACTTCTAGATACAGACTTTGGACTTATGGATGATTACTCAACTCCCAAAGCGCAACACGGGTCCATAGGTACGCACAATGCTAATAAGCCTAGGTAATACTACACGTGATGCCGAATCAACACCGTCAACCTCGGCTGAGTCCAACTCGTCGAATTCGATGATTGGTCTCCTCTGGTTTTATATATCCTTGTACCCTCGAATTATTGCCTAACAATCAAACTTTCCCATTCCTTTGGATCCAGCAGGACACCGGCTCTGGAATTTGTACATCTGTGTTTCAACCTCACCTCCACGAAGCTACGACGCTTTGCCTAATTAGGCAATCACTTCAGCCTCACCCATCTTAACCGCCGCCGCCAACCACACGCCAAAGAAACCACACCAGTGCTCTACACCAAAATGGCAGAACAAGCCATCTACCGTCCCTGGGCCGAAATGCTCGCCATCCGTCCCCTAACCCCCACAACCTTCACAACCGTGCACCCACCCCTCCGCATGGGCAACGCAAAAGCCATCGCCTACGGCGGCTTCGCCCTCGCCACAGCCGTAAAATCCGCATCCTCGACCCTCCCTTCCTCAGGACCCACCTACCACCTCTACTCCCTAACCGGCAACTATCTCGGCCCCTCCTCGACGTCCCGGCCCCTTAAAACCACCGTCCGCACCATCCGCCAAACCCGCACCTTCGCGACCCGTCTCGTCGAAGTCTTCCAAACGCAAGACAACGGCAGTGATCGCGCTGTTCTAGTAGCGCTCGCGGATTTCCAGGTCAAGGAACCAAGTATGCCGGAAATGGTGTATTCAGCACCACCAACTCGACCATACACGCACCATTCGAGTCTCGAGGCCACCGAAACGCAAGCAATGAAACTAGTGTCGCAGGGAAAAGTCCCGGAACAGGTAGTGAGCGCGTACAGCCACGCCTTCGGCCTCATGCAATCCCTCTTCACCACAAAACAGGCTCCCGAAGGCATCTTCGCACAGAACCTCACCGGGATCGCGAAACACCTCCCCACAACACAGGATTCTCTGCCTCTGACCCAGCGTTCAACGGCGGATTGGTTACGTTCGAAACACGAACTCCCGAATCAGGAAGAACAAGTCGCGTTATTGGCGTTTGTGTTAGATGGCGCGATAGCGTTTGCGCCGCTGGCGTTCAGTCATATGTTTTTGGATGATAGTGGTGCGACGAGTAGTCTGGATTTTGCGCTGAGGGTTTTTTCAACGGAGGTGGATTTGACGCAGTGGTGTTTGAGGGAGATGACGACGCATGTGGGGAATGAGGGGAGGACGTATAGTGAGAGTAGGTTGTGGGATGAGGGAGGGAGGTGTGTGGCATGTATGACACAGCAGAGTGTTATGAGGCCGAAGAAGGGCGCGGCGAAGGGGAGGTTGTAGGTTGGGGTGGAGGGAGGGTGATTGTGCTTCGGGTGTGAGGATACCAAGCAGGCGAATGTTGCATCGTGGAATACACGGTATACCCAAGTGGCAGGATAGACTAGACATAATCTAGACCGCAGTCCCAAGAGTACACAGGGCACATTCCTGAGCCCCTTCCTCGTGCAACAGGCCCACTGCTCGTGGAACATCGTGCCACAGTGCTCAAGAACGCATCCATATACCTAGGAACATGCACGAGTCACAGTGACACAAGAGCCTAGAAGCTATCCCTCGCATAGTGGTTGTCGGTCCAAGTGCATATTCACACAATTGTTCGATTTACTCCTCTAACCCCACGCTATAGCTATGCAGCCAGCACGAAGAAGTCTTGTCTTCTGTACTGCTCTTGCCCGTCCCCAATCTCTAAGACTTGGTCTCGAAAAAAAATGCTCAACCCAAGCACTATCATCCTGCACCGAACAGAAACAAACTCATAACCGCAAAGAATGAAAGAAGCGGCTGTCTACCCATGCAGAGCACTAGCAGCCTCCCAAACCTTTTCCGGCTTGAGAGTTTTGGCTCCAACTCCAACATGTGCGTTGGTGCGGAGTTGTGGAGAGGAGATTAAACACCATAAACGCCCGCTTGCCACCGACCACCCAGCAGTGATGATGACCCAAATGAAGAAAGACCCTATGATGCAAGTACACAAGGAAGCGCGGCTGTTTAAACCGTATAAGAGCGCCAGCTCTTGAACCCACCGAAGAGGAAGAAATACGCGAAACAAGCGTGCAACGTTACATGATGATGGACGGGGTGTCGACGTTCTGCTTGATGGACTTGTGCGGTAACACCGAGCCGCCGTTGACGTAGATCTCGTCGCCAATTGAGACATCGTCGCCTAGGACGGTAACGTTTTCCAGGCGGGCCCACTTGCCGACGGTGCTGTTCCAGCCGACGATAGTCGACTTGATCCAGGCGTGGTCCTTGACCTTGCTGTTCTTGAGGATTACGCAGCGCTGGAGCCGCACGCCGTCTCCAATGACCACATTGGGTCCAATGGTAACGTTGGGGCCGATGCGACAGCCCTTGCCAATCTTGGCAGAGGGGTCGATGAGGACGTTGCCCTGGTGCACGTAGGGTTCGTTCGGCGAAGTGAGGAGCTTGGAGCCCATGCGCGTCAGCGAGGAGAGGTACAGGCACGTGCCGGCAATGAAATCTTTGGGCTGTCCGACGTCCATCCAGAAGCCCTCCAGGTCGAACGAGTGCAGCTGGCCATCCTTCACAATGGCAGGGAATGTCTCCTGCTCAATCGAGGTTGGCCTCAGCTCGATGCGCTTCAGGACGCTGGGGTTGAGAATATAGATGCCAGCATTGATGCGGTTGCCGACGAACTCGACGGGCTTCTCGACGAAGCGGTCGATCTTGGAAGGATGGTTGGGCTTGTGCACCACGACGCCGTACTTGGACGGCTCCTCGACCTTGGTCACAACAATTGTGCCCTCGTCGCCATGCGACTTGTGGAATTCGGCCAGCTTCTTAAAGGGGTATTCGCAGGTGACGTCTGCGTTGAGGACGAAGAAGGGGGTGTCGTCTTTGCCCAGAATGGACTCGGCGAGCTTCAGAGGGCCGGCGGTGCCGAGGGGTTCGGTCTCCACGGAGAAGTCGATCTTGACATTGTACATTTGCTCATACTGCGATGACGTCGGTTAATGGAGTGAATTGACTCATGGCGGACTGCCAACTCACGCTCTTCAATGCCTCCGCCATGATCTCTGGCCGGTAGTTGACGGCCAGGACAATGTGGGTGACACCGGCTGCTGCTAAGGCCTCGATCTGGTGCTGGATCATGGGCTTGTTCGCAAACTCGACGAGGGGTTTCGGGTAGGTGAGGGTCTAAACACATGCGGCATTAGGTTGTGTTCACCGGGGTTCGAGAGCGGCGGAACAGCATACCAGTGGCCGCAGACGGGTGCCGAACCCTCCGACGAGAATGATGGCTGTAAAAAGAAGTTAGCATTGACCCCGCAACGTGCCCTGAAGCTCTGTGCACCTTTCATTGTTTACTGAGGCCGGGCGTTGAGCCGGGCGAGTATATAATGTTTGGGGTGTTGGTGAAGGAGAAAGAGGGGTCCAAGTGAACTCTTTCGATGTGCAGCGGGTGGTCTGGAAGCAAGATGCGATAGCGAGTGTGGATGGTGTTTGGTGTTTGTGAGCGGATAGACGGGCAATCCAGGAGGCCGGGGCGGAGAGGACAGCTGGTTTTATGGGGCCGTCTAGCATTCAGCGGTTTGTGTTCTAGTGCGCGTCGACGGCGGAGCTCCCTAGCTCTCCCGCGCCTGCCAAGCAGCCGTGGGCCCCCTTTTAATCCAAACGCGGCGCCCCTTGCAACTTCCGACCAGTTTCGAGGTCACCTGTGCCTCGCCAGGGAAACTCCATTGGCCGCTGCAAACTCCGTCAAACGTCAAGGCGAAATTTGACCCTGCCGAGCACATCGTGGCAAGGACTCGAGATGCGGGAACACCCCGGCCAGCTGACTGGACCCTGTGGCTGAGTACATGCCACTTTCACCCGTTGAGGTGCATACAGTCGATGGTGTCCAGATCGTTCTGTCGCATGGCCGTCACCTGAGGTACCATCAGCCTGTCACCTTGGAACATGACCACCTTGCCTTTGTGCTTTTTCGCCTCCAGCGTGTCCAGCCGAGCAGAAGAAATTGCACATATCCGAGAAGGATGGAGGCTAAGAAATAGCTAAGAATACTTGTGCTAAAGAGCTACAGCAAGCTTTATAGTTTCTTCAGCCGCACGAGGACGTCGACTTCGTACACCAAGAAAATTGTGAGAATAGGACATGCACTTGGGTCGGCAGCCTGTACCGGACACGGCAGTAAGTGGTACGACAAAAGCCGATGTGGCTGCATTTGCTGACCTTGTCACGTTGCTGTACTATCCTCGGATCCAGAACCTCACATGCGTCGAAATACTTTTTGCATAGTTGCTTCTTTCATTAACAGATCTTCATTCGCGATTCTGCGCCGAGATCCGGTATGGACAATCTGCCCACTGGTATCGTTTTTTCCTCGAACCTCTCGTCCCCTCCGATCACATACACTCATGGCCCAACATCCTATACATGCCTTACTGTTTCAGCAGCTGCGCAAGCTCCGCAGCAATGGCATCACCGACTTCCGCAGTCTTCGCAGTACCGCCAATGTCCTTCGTACGGATGCCCTTGTCGATGACGATCTTGGTAGCTTCATCCACCTTCTGCGCGTACTCCGGGAGGCAGAGAGAGTACTTCAGCATCATGCTGACGGACAGGACCGTAGCCACGGGATTGACGATGCCCTGGCCGGCGATATCTGGAGCGGATCCTGCTCTTGTTAGCTTGTTGCGCGCTGTCTCATTCTAAACTCCGCATACCGTGGATGGGCTCGTATATGCCATTGACCTTCGTCTTGCCATCTGGGATGGCACCTAAGCTAGCGCTCGGAAGCAGACCGAGACTGCCTGGAATAACGCTTGCCTCGTCGCTGATGATGTCTCCAAACAGATTGCTGGTGACGATGACGCCATTCAGCGACCTTGGGTTTTTGATCATGAGCATAGCCGCGGAGTCGATCAAATGCGTGCCTGACTTGAGGTGGGGAAACTCTTCCTTCATGATGCGTTCGAACGTCTTCCTCCATAACCTCGAAGTTGCGAGGACGTTGGCCTTATCCAGACTCCAGACGGGGACGTTGGGTTGCTCAGCAGAGGCCAAGTTGCCTGCCAGCCGCACCACCCTCTCGATCTCCTCAACTGAGTACGGCTCGACATCGTGAGCCTTGCCGTCGCCCTCGTCCTCTTTCCGGTCACCGAAGTATATGCCACCCGTCAACTCGCGAACGATGTTGAAGTTCACACCTCTGCACACTTCGGCTTTCAGGGGCGAGGCGTCGACGAGGGAATCGGAGGCGAAGAAACACGGTCGCAGGTTTCCGAAGGTTCCGAGTTCTTTGCGGAGACGGAGAATGCCCTGCTCGGGGCGGACCTTGCCTGTTCCCCATTTCTGTACCGCATTAGCAGATACTCCTCGTCGTGGGTACAGAAAAGGGGTCACCTACGGGTCCTCCCACTGCTCCAAGGAGAATGGCGTCTGCTGACTTTGCCGCCGCGAGTGTCTCCTCAGTCAGCGGCGTGCCATGTGCGTCGATTGAGCTCTATGCGATGGTGAGCGACGAAGCAAAGGTTGTAAACGCAGTGGAGAGCACGTACGCCTCCGAAGTGGTGCTTCTGGTAGTTGAACTTGACGTCCGAATTCTGCTCAATGACGTTGAGAACCTGTGTTCACGTTAGGTATTTCACTTTGAAGGGCTTTCCATTCCTACCTTGATGGCCTCCTCTACAATCTGGATAACAGTGTCAGCGTGTCTCAGGTCAGCCAGGAGTTTAGGCGCAAGTTACTTCAGGTCCAACCCCGTCTCCTATGGATTGCGTCAGCGCTGTTGCACACAGGAGCGCGAATATGGACTCTACTCACCACCGAGGACAACAATGTTAAATGAAGGCATGGCGATACGGCTGTGAAGTGTGTGAGGGAGGAGAATGGTGCTTCGACATGCAGAAGATATATGCGTTATAAAAGGCGCGGCTTGCTTGACACTGAACTGACTACCCCGCCGAAAGCCGCCCCGACTTCGGAGCCCTGCACATGCTGCATCGCGTCTGCATGCGGCGGTGCACAATTATTGTAGGAGGGCTGTTAGAAGCAGAACAATGATGCTGTCGAAGTCTCCCAGAAGATCTCATGTTCAGGGTGGGAGGAAGCTTCACACGTTCAGGTAGAGCAGCAGCCTGGTCGCACCTTCAAGCTCCCAAAGCTGCACTCCCTCCCCGTCACACAGCACACTGCAAGTAGAAGCTTTACATCCGTCTGGCATAACAGCGGAACAATATTATTTTTGATAGCTCTAGGAGTCGGTTCAAGCCTGCAATGTTCATCTGAAACTGCTCCAACTGCAAAGCTCGACAGCTGTGGTGGGGTTGATGCGGATGACAACGGCTTTGAGCCCCGCAAAAAGCTACCCCGCTAGTCGCCTTTTCCGGTTAGTGTTCCCGCAACCGCTTCGCCGACATCTGCCAACCTCCGTGCAACACCACAAGGTTCCATGTCTCAGCGCTGCCTTTCTGGTGTTGCCATCCGGTCAGAAGGTCAGGCGCCCAATTGGTTTTATTTCTCAATGCAATTGACTTCTCTGCGACCGGCCGCCTCCACAGCTCAACCACCTGCCTTCTCCGTTTTCCCGAGTTCTCGTCATCTCATCATGGACGCTGATCCCTTGAAATCCACGAGTACTGACATCACCGCCAAGCCATAAGTGCGCAACGATTACGCGCAAAACCCCGGTCCGCATGCATGTCACCTGCTTTCACGAGCGTTCTGTGTAGCCTCAAGCGGTTTTCTTTACGTTCGGAGACTCATCCTATTGGCTTGTCCTGTTCATCGCACTCCATCCGTAAACAAAGGAGGGCCTTACCGGGTCAAGACTCGTATTTTGGCCTGCCCACAGCACATAGCTTCCAAGCCACCGCGCAATCCCCAATGGCCTGTTTTTGTTGCACTTCGCTGGAGTATAAATGTGTGGAAAAGGCCGCATCCCCTTTGATACCAAGTTTTCCCTGCAGTGGTAATCTTGAAATCGCAACATGAAGGTGAACGCTCTGTGGTCATCGGCCCTTGCCATTGTCCCTGCGGCTTTGGCCCTATACGAGAACGGGTCCGTCATTGCGCCCTGCGACTCGCCCATCTACTGCTATGGCGACCTTCTCCGCGAGATTGAGCTTGCTCGCCCCTTCGAAGACTCAAAGACATTTGTGGACCTGTAAGTCGACTGCGCTCGCACGTCTTGTGAAGACTCTGACTCTGTGTCACCAGGCCGACGAAGCGTCCCCTCGACGAAGTTCTCGAAGCCTTCAGCCAACTAGAAAGGCCAATCCAGAACAACACTGCTTTGACCGAGTTCCTGCAGGAGTACTTTGGCGAAGCCGGCGGCGAGCTTGAGGAACTGGACCGTGAGACCTTGGAGACGCAGCCAGACTTCTTGGAGAACGTCAACAGCAGCACTGTTGCCGATTTCGTCAGGCAAGTCATCGACATTTGGCCTGATCTGACAAGGAAGTATGCCGGCGCCTCCGACGACTGCGACGGATGTGTGAACTCCTTCATCCCTATCAACCGCACATTCGTTGTCGCAGGCGGTCGGTTCAGAGAGCCGTACTACTGGGACTCCTTCTGGGTTATCGAGGGACTTCTGCGGACCAAGGGTTCATTCACTCAAATTTCGGAGAACATCATTGAGAACTTCCTTGACTTTGTGGAGCAGTTCGGTTTCGTACCCAACGGCGCTCGGGTGTACTATCTCAACCGTAGTCAGCCACCCCTGCTCGCGCAGATGGTCCGCGTTTACATTGAGCAAACGCAGAATGCAACGATACTAGAGCGCGCCCTGCCGTTGCTGGAGAAGGAGTATGACTTCTGGGTCAACAACCGCACTGTCGAGATCGAAAGGGGCGGGAGAAACTACACGTTGAATAACTACAACGTCTCCAACACGCAGCCAAGGCCGGAGTCGTACCGTGAGGACTGGATCACTGCGAACAACGCCTCCTACTACAACGAGGAGGGAGAAGTCTTCGAAGCGCCCAGGAACTTGACCGAGGAGGAGCGCGCCACGCTCTATTCGAATCTTGCGTCTGGTGCCGAGAGTGGATTAGATTACTCCGTCCGCTGGGCAACGAATCCGGAGGATGCCGTGACCGACACATTCTTCCCTCTGCGCTCCTTGAACACCGCCAACATCATCCCCGTTGAGCTCAATGCCATCCTTTACGGCAATGAGCTTGCCATCGCTGAGTTCCACCGCCGTGTAGGCAACTTCAGCGCGGCGAAAGAGTGGGCCAACCGCGCCGCAGAGCGACAAGAGGCCATGACTGCTATTTTCTGGGACGAGGAACACTACAGCTACTTCGACTACAACCTGACCTCGGGCGAGAAGAACGTCTATATCCTGGAAGATGAGACCAGTCGCGAGACTGACACAGAAGGTGCGCCTGCGGGTCAGCAAGTATGGCTCTCGCCCACCCAGTTCTACCCCTTCTGGACCGGCGCAGCGCCCGAGGACTTGAAGAACAATGCCAGCGCTGTGCGCCGTGCATATGCTCGTATCGAAGAAGAGCTCGACGCAAAGGCCGGCTCCATCTCCGCCTCCAATATCATCTCCGGCCAGCAATGGGATGAGCCCAATGTATGGCCTCCGCTAGTGTACATCGTTATCCAGGGCCTTCTGAACTCACCGCTGGAAAACCAGGACGGTTCGGACGAGGACTACGTCTGGACGCAGGAGCTTGCGCTCAGGATCGCGCAGCGCTACCTTGATTCTACCTTCTGCACATGGCGTTCGACGGGCGGCTCGACGCCCGAGTTCCCGAAGTTGGAGGGCACTGAGGAGAGCCAGAACGGCACCATGTTCGAGAAGTACAACGACAACTCGACGAACGCGGCTGGTGGTGGTGGCGAGTATGCTGTAAGTTCCCCTGCGTCTTGTTCATTTCCAAAGCACTAATGAAAAACCAGGTCGTCGAAGGATTCGGTTGGACCAACGGTGTCCTCATCTGGATTGCTGACGTCTTCGGTCAGCAACTCAAGACACCCGAATGCGGCAATATCACTGCTGCGGATGTTGAGAGCGAGGGCGACAAGAAGAAGAGGGGTCTGGAGGGCCGTAGCGCGGTGCGCTTGCCGGTCAGAGATGCGGAGTGGACCAAGAAGTTTGGGAAGCGTGCGATTTAGAAGTCGTCATTTTTGAGATGAAGCTGTCTTTCTAATGATAATGATCTAATGTTCGAGGAGGCCCAGAGAGGTTTCTTTGCGTAAGAGTAAGGATGTAGGATAGGAATTCAAACGTGTCCATTCAATCGCGCATGCGCTTTGCTGATCGTGACTAGTGACGTTCTCCACGATCTAGGCTCTTCTTCCTCCAGTGCCACAAGCTGTACAAATCTTGAGCATAATTTTGCACCGAACAAGTGCAGCTAGCGTCGATCAAGCTACCATATCGCAACATTATTTCGTACCTTCCGATTACTGAGAGATTGTCTATAGCGAAGAGACAAACGGGCTGGTGGGGACGTTGCCATACGCCAGAGCCAGTCGAGACTTAGAGTGCGTCATGGCGCGCAACATCACTCGATCACAAATCTATTCGACAGTGTATGTACCACAATACCTTCGACTGCTTCTAGTGCGAAGCGCATATACATGTTCAAAGGCTGACCAGACTACTCAGATGACTTCTCTCGAGAGGCTGCCAAACCCCGGAGAGGCGACCTTCCGCGTGCCTGCCTTGTCCTCCACTTGAACACCATTGAAGCAGCACCTTGTCTTGCTCCAAGGACCTGTCACCCCAAATCCTTCAACTCCAACAACTCACCAGGTAGAATCGACTTCTTACCCACTCAAACGCTCCACATGCATCATAACGCATTTTCGTCTACCTCTCCATGACGTCTAGTACTCCCTCTCCTCATCCTGACAAGGAGATGATGACATAGACTGTCCTCAGCATTCCATTGGAACCCCGCAAATTCATGTGAACACGCGTTACAATGGTTATATAAACACACATCTAGAAAAGCCTTCTCTTACTCTACCAACACCGCTCGCAACACGTCACCCATCCTACAATCTCCAGACCCCAGATTTCCACAACACACCACATCCAAGATGACAGACAACACGAACCCCGGCAACTTCGCCAACCGCCCCAAAGAAGAGGTCCAGAATATTGCGTCCAAGGGTGGGCAAGCAAGTCATTCTGGGGGGTTTGCCAGTATGGATCCGGATAAGCAGGTGTGTAATTTCCAACTCTCTACGGATATGGATCGGGTAGGTTAACATAGCGTGAAGCGCGACATTGCTTCCATGGGCGGCAAAGCTTCATCGGGCAGTTTCGAGCCTGGCAGTGAAAAGGCGAGGGAGGCAGGGAGGAAGGGTGGTATGAAGTAAACCCTTAGGTTTACTGGCGTGTCAGAAAAGTGGAAATGTATACTGGACTTTAAAAAAGCAAGGAATTATCTTTAACGGAATGCAAACAGTGGAGTATGTTAGTTTCTACCGACCACGTGGAAGTGAATCACGATTGTGATCTTGTTAGGTGAATCTCGTTCTATCCAATACCCAGATGCAGTACAGTGGTATTAATTGACTCCCCACAGGAAAACATCACTTTACGATGATACTCGTATATGACTACAGTCCGTTTTTTGAGACATATGACCCCGGGATTTACTACACGATGTCTGATCTTGCTGTTTCCGAAGTCTAGTCCAGAAAAGAAGCAGTCTCTGATTGTGCGCCGTACTCCGAAGGACCTCCCGCAAGTCTCCATAAACGCAAAGCCGGACGTGCCTTTCACATGTACCCCACACCTTACTTCACTATGCCCTACTCGATGCAATTCTACAACATCCATATTCTTCATCCTTGCCGTTCCAGACTGACTCAATATAATGTAGGATATAATTTTTATAATTACTCATTATTCCAACAATCATCGGTTGTATAGTGTAGCGGTCATCACATCGGATTCTGAAAGAAGATTCCGGGAACCCCGGTTCGATTCCGGGTACGACCTCTCTTTTTGCCTTTTTGCCTGAGCCTTACTATCCACTCTGCAAAGATATGTTTGACGGGGACAGACCGTAATGATGTGGTGGTGCGCGGTCTGGTTTTTTCTTCTGATAATTGGCGCTGGAGTTGTGAGGACCGCGAAATAATGCGTAGGCGGGCAGATGTGCAGTGAGAAATACCAGCGATCTTTCTGTACGAGTGAGCGGAGGCCCGTCTAGGGGATAGAGGAAAAAGGCACCCCGTCGATGGACCGTTCGCCCTCGCTCTTTGCCGTTGTGAAGAGAAGCGTGGATGGATGGTTTTCTCGGAACCCTTGTCAGGAACGAGGAGACTGCCCCTTCCACTCAATTTGCACAAGAAGAACACACTTATCGAGGACAAAAAACTATTTAGCTCGACAATGTCGCATAGGGTTTCTTAAAGTCGGGAGCGCCTAAGTAATGTGGGCCATAACTGTGGTCAAGATTCACATAGGGTTTATGCTCATACGGCTTTCTTGGGTTAAGGTACCCTACTCAGACTGCTTTCCGGGAACAGGCCAAACGTCTATACATCTTCATTCGGGCATGTTTCGAGTAGGTTGCTTCATACTGCGGCGAGAAAGTGGTGGGAGGGCAGGGACATTCAAGTAGAAGGGCTATAGATGCTATCGAACAGATACGAAACCGCTTCCTTGCCGAGAACATGCTGCATCAACCTCCACCACCGAACATTGTCCCATCGAGGCAATTCCCAATAGCAACAGATCACAGAGTGGAGAGTATCCCATATCGCAACACGAAATCTTACTTCTTCCTTCCCTGCAGCAAGCGAAACAGACTATGGAAAAGACAAAGCAATCTAAAACATACTCAACGCTCAACGTAAGAACAGCCCAGTGGTATCTCAAAGAGTCAGAACTTTTCTCGTCAACAGAGAAGCACCGTAATCTCCACGTGTACTGCAGCCCAGGAACACCTGCAGAGAGAAACCACGCTCCGGTCGAGAGAAAGTAGGAAAAGGGAAAAGGAAAACACGAACGCTAAGCGATACTCCAGAAAAATATGCAACCAACAAGATTGAGTTAACGAGAAAAATAGCGAAATGATAGCGGATCTCCGACCATGTCTTCGAGCGCACCCCAAAGCACGGAGACGACAGTGAAACGCGGCATCGACCGATACAAGTATCCCAACATCTCACTCGTACCAGTACTCAACCACAATCCAACATCTCTCTCTGTACTCGAGTCAGCTGCATCGCAAAACACTACTTTGCAGGCTTCTTGGACCCCTTTGAATGCGACCGGCTGGAGCCGCCCACAATCCACTTCATCATCGGCGATGGCTTGGTCGGCTTGCGAGAATGTCTGCCGTCCGGTTGTACAGGGATGACCATTGGCGGCGGCGGAGGAGGATGCATGGCCTCGACACCTGCAGGCGGCGGAGGTGGTGGCGGAGGTGGAGGGGCAGCACTGGCGGGCACTGGGATGGGCATGACGACCTCGTGGCGGGAGTGACGTTTCGCTGCCTTTGCCTTTGCCTTGTCTTTGGCCTTGTGCACCTTTGGCGGGGGAGCGTGGTCCATGTAAAACATAGGCTCGGGCGGAGGAGGCGGCGGCGGCGCAGGCGCGGGTTCTGGCATCGGCCACATGTGCATCGAGATGGCCCAGTCGGGTTGGACCATGGTTTCCCAGATTTGTGGCAGGATGATTTCGCCGTTAGGCCCGACAAGGTCGTAGTGCCCCTCGTGGACATGGGGCCCAATGCCTTCGACGTGCATGAAAGCTTGCTTGATCAACTCCTCCATCCCCTGTAAATGTCAGTAGCAGCTCGTGATTCGGGATAAGGTGACATACCTTCCATGTCTTGCAGACGTCCCATGGGAAGACAAATTTGCGGCCCACGGCATCTTTGAACTTGATAGGAGCTTTGGGTGCATCGGACGGCTTGAGCCGTGCAGCCTCCTCCTCGGCGGCCTTCTTCGCCTTCTCAAGTTCCTCAGCAGCGGCTTTTGCTTCAGCCAGTGCCTTCTCGTGCGCTGCCTTGGCCTCCTCGGCTTCCTTTGCAGCCTTTGCCTTGAGCTCTTCCGCCTCTTTCGCAGCCTTAGCCTCTGCTTCTTCTCGAGCCTTCTTAGCAGCCTCAAGAAGCTTTGCAGCAGCCTCCTCTGCGGCCTTCTTCTCGGCCGCTTCCTTTGCTGCCTTGTCCGCAGCTTCTTTCTTTTCAGCGGCACGTGCTGCCTCAAGTGCGGCTTCACGTTTGAGCTGCTGCTCCTCCTGGGCAAGGATGAGCTTCTCTAGCTTCTCCAGCTTGTCCTCATCGCCCTTTTTCTTCTTTTCTGCGGCTTCAGCTGCTGCTTTTGCTGCAGCCTCAGCCTTTGCCTTCTCCTTTTGAATACGAGCCTCTTGCTGGGCAAGCAACAGACTCTCCAGTCGGGAGAACTTCTCATCTTCCTGCTTTTTTTCTTCCATCTCGGCCTTACCAAGAAGGATCCTCTCAAGCTTGCTGATCATGCCATCCGCTACAGCGGTATCCGGCGGCGGTGGCGGAGGGGGCGGAGGAGGTGGGGCAGCCGCAGCAGGTATCATGATGGCAGTATGAGCAACTTCTTGAGGTGGGGCAGGCGTGCCTTTCTTGGACGGCGGATGAGTCGGAGGCGGAGTAGCATGAGGCGGCGCGGGAAAGTGCGGCGGATACATAGGAGGCATTCCAGGCATGCCGTAGGGGGACCCATAGGGCGGATAGTAGCCCCCATTAGGATAGAACGGCATCACTTCACCCGTAGGAGGGCCCATGGAGTTGCGAGGGCCACGACCTGTGCGCTGCACGGCTCCATCGAAGAAGCCATTAGGTGCGCCACCAATGGGCGGCGAGAACGGATTCGGGCCGGCAGGAGCAGCAAAAGGGTTCTGGCTATAGCCGTAATGGTCGGGAGGAGGCATGGTTACTAGTTGATTGCCGGGAGGTGCTGCACCGTTGGTGAATGGATTATGCGGATGGGCATAGGACATGGTACTAGGCGCGTATCCACTAGGCGGAGCTCCCTGCGGGATGTGACCCCATTGGGAAGCGGGATGATGCGGAGAAGGGCCGTTGCGAGGAGGCAGAAAGCCTGGGGGATAGTCGTCGTGGCCGTCGTCTGCACTGTCCGACTCGGCGGAGGACTCTTGCTGAGGCGGTGGCCTGGGAGCTGGCGCTCGGCGCCGACGACGTTCGTGCTCCAGGTTGTGGCTGCTCCTCGACCGATGGCGAGAAGGAGGGTCTTGAACAGGGATGTGGTGACGGGAGGATCGGCGTCGAACGGGCTGCGGGTGCGGGGCTCGGGGCGGCACGCTGGGATGGCGATGGGCGGAGTGGTGCTTGACTGGACGTGGTCGCGAGGCTGAGTCGGACGGCTCGATGTCGTCGCTTGCGATCTTGTCCCAATCGTCCTCGTCGTCGTCTTCTTCTTCTGAGTCGGTGTAGTCGTCTTCGTCGGTGTAGCTTCGAACGTCAGACGGATCGTCTCCGTCGTAACTGGTGCGCTCCGAGCCGGTGGAGTGGCTGACGGTGATTCGCCTAGATGAGAGCTGGATGTTAGTTTGGGCTTCATCGAGCACAGACGAAATGGTAATGCTGGGCGGGGGTGGGCGACAAGAAGAAGGGGAGGAGAGAGGGCGGCGTTTGACATGACGGCGCGAAAGCGCTCGTCGCGAGACAGGCTTGGGGCGATGATGAGGAAGGGCAATGACTAACGGCATGGAGCTGGATCGGTTAAGGAATCACCGAGCGCGACACCGTCCTGCGAAAGACGGGGCTGCAAGCGGTGATGCCGTAGAATGTGGTGGTAAAAGACGGACCTGGTGTCCTCAGGCTTCTGCTGGGCGGGGTCTGCCGTCTGTTTGCGGGGCAGGATCGGACCGCTGGGATCCTGCGCTAGAGCGATGCGATGTTTTTGTTTGTAAACAGCAACCCTGGCGATGCAGGGCGGGCGCAAGAGGGCTGCGTGAGAGCCGGTCGGCAGAGGATCTCTTTGGTGGTGCAGAGAGACTGAAGGGATGGGAGAGAGGGAGGGGTGAGGGCGGTTGATGAGAGCGCCTGTGGTAGGGCTGAGGCGTGATTCGACGAATGGGTAAATGCGCAGCTCGCAGGGATGCACCTGAAGCAAGTCTCTGGGTGCGCTCTGTGGTCCGCGCTGGCCGTGCTGGAGTCGCAAAGACGATGCGACGGCCGGGGGAAAGAGGAGAGGAAGTGTTTCAGACGGCCGTGTTGTGCAAGAGAAGGCCGCTATGCTGAATGAGGGCGGGCTGTCAGCACGGCGTCAAGCCTGGAAGCGAAAGCGGGGGATGTCGCACAGGCGAGAGGGCCGATGATGTGAGGCCGCAAGACGTCTGTCGATGCCGTCAAGCAGAAGATCGGAGGCCTCAGGGTCGGCAGCGGCGTGACGTACGGCTGCAGAGACGATCCGCTTGCCGTGGTGGTGTGGATGAAGGGTGGGGGTTTGTTGTTGTGGTGTTGCAACCCTTATTGGATGAATATCTTGGGAATGCAAGGCGTGGGCGGGGGAACGTATTCGGACACAGAGAGGCAAGGACGGACGCTCAGGGCTTGCGTCGGACTCTGTTTAGCAGACGATGGGCGCGACTAGCAGCAGTGGACGGTATTGCGGTCGATGATTGGCACATAGTCTGGGCGGTGCGTGTGTGGGTGGGATGGATGCGGGCTGCTGCGCGCTGGAAAATGCAACTCTAGTGAGGGCTGGGCGCTGGCACGGCAACAACAAGTAACCCGCGAAGATATGGGCAATATCAGACGAGCCTGGAGCGAGACTGGAAGATGGATGGAAGTCGGAGTGGACAGCAGGGCTAGCCGGGATCGAGCAGCGGGCGTGATAATGCGATTGATGACCTGGAAGCGACACCCACATGTCCATCTCTTCTCCCTTTATTATTGCATCTACACCGGTGCGCACAGTCATAATTCCCAGTTGTTGTCGTGCGTGGTGCGTGGAAAATTTCTTGTAACAATTGTCCCCGCCCGCCTACGTGGCCACCTCCAATTGACAGATCTGTGTGCGCCAACACCCATCTCAGTCCAAGTCTTGCTGCTATCCAAGGCCCTGAAGCATCGACACCCTCGGACCCGCGCCTAATGCAGCCCAAATTGGAGCCCAATCTGACTTGAACCCTATCCCGATGACACGTGGGCGGCCCGCCAGCGGCACATGCATCGTCATCCACTCATGGCTGTCTGCCCTTGACTCTGCTCCTGGGTACCTGGTGGCTTGTGCCCTTTTGCTCATCGAGCTCTGCCATGGCCGTTGGGACCCGCTGTCCCTCCGCCGTCCTTCGGCCGAACAGTACTCTTGGTGGACGCGGAAAGTCTAGACCCCTCCCAAACGTCTATGTACATCGTAAAAAAGAGAGACCTCCCAAGATACGGCCCGTTGTGTGGCCTATTGCTTTGCGGCCCTAAGAGCCTCACAGAGCCGCCAACGCGAACTCAAGACACCATGCAGCCAGGCTCAACTGACCTTGCTGCTCAGACCGGCGACCTCGACAACCACGTTGACCAATGTGCTGGCACTCCAGAGAGCCACCAAACCCCACCCAATCACCTTGTCCATCTTCCAACCCCGAGCCGGCACTGCCACCAGCAGCCCCAGCAGCGTGACCAGTAGAGTAGCCCCCGAGATGACCAGCGTGGTGCTGATGTTAAGGTGGTAAGGCCGGAAGTGGATCGGGCGGTCAGGGTGATGCTCGTGGCGCCTATGGCCTCCCTTGACGATAATATAACAGCCACTGATACCGATTCCGAGCAGGATGTTGAGCATCGGACCTCCAAAACATGCCGAAAGCGCCATCACAGGGAAGCCCAATTTGGCAACAGTGATATCTGCCACAAGGTCGCCCAGGGAGTTGCCCACGGCGAAGATGGTCAGCCCGAGAATAGCGTCGCTCATGTCGAGTATGACCCCAATTGCCTTGAGCACACCAACAACCTCGTTGGCAATGGTGCTAATCCAAGCGATACTAACGGCGAAGCCCATGAAGCACAAGAGAGTCCGCCAACGCGGACGCCGATCCGGGGTAGTTGTCGTAAGAATGAGCGCTAATACCACCAAGGACGCTATCAGCGAGTAAAGTGTCGGCCTGAACAGAGCCCTCGGGTTTCCTAGCTCCGTATTGGCCCAAACAATGAGTACGACGAAGAGAGGAGCAGTGAACACTTGGACAATGACCAGCCATCGGTTCCACTGCTTGTCGGAAGGAGAGAGTGTTGGCGTCTCCTCGGGAGATTGCGTCAGGCCATCGTTGTGAACAATGGCGGGTATACTGGTGTTGCTTGTGCATGTAGGAAGTCTAGGGCGCCCAGACAACCCGTTGTGCCCGTCAGCATTGGGTTGCGAGCCTCTCTTAGGGACATCGAAGCTGCCCGACACCGGTGTCAACGCTGCGGGAAGGGTCAAGGTAGGAGAGATGGGGTCGGTACTCTCATCATCCTTTTGAGACTCAACAACCGGGAGTGTCACCGTGAGTAAGAAAACGCTTGGGGCAGCGACTATTCCCAATAGCTTTTCAAAGATGTTCTTGTCTTGCCAATTCCCTAATGTTGGAAATAGCGTGCCTAGGAGTATATTGAGCTCAGGAAGCACTTTCCCAGGCCACCATGTTGGCGACCTCATTTGGCTCCTTGCCTCCAAAAGGCGGTCCGTGGGGAACAGAGACTCCGGAGAGGCACTGGGTGACGGTAATCTTAAACTCGGTGGCCTGGAAGAATCACCGGCGGAGAACGGATAGTCAGTGTAGGGAGGAAACGGGACTGGTGGGGACGATGCGCCTGGCACTATCAATTTTGGATTTGACGGTCGCGTGCGCCGGCCCCTTCCTTCCAAGACAGGAGAGGAAGAGGGGCTGGGCCCTGCCGAGATCGTGCGTTGTGATAGCGAAGCTGTGCCGTCAACACTGGGAGGAGCAAGTCTGTCAGCGTATTGATTGCGTAAGCTTGAAGGAGCTGGGCTGGCGGATCTCGAAGGGTGACCGGAAGGAGGCGGTGAAAGTGATATGGTTGGTGATGGTGGGACTTGTCTCTGAGCGACATAAGCATGGCCATCCTGATCCGGAGACGTTGGAGGAATATCTATGCTCGGGACCGGCCTTGAGTAGACGGCCTGAGGATCCAGGCGTACGCTTTCCATGTCGTTGGCTGACACTGCTCGGATTCGACCAGCCGTTGTACCTTGAACATGAGCGCTGGGGCGGGAAACGTGCGCCGAAGCATCAGAGCTCTCGCGCACGTCATAAGGAGGCCGAGGAGCGGGGTCTGACGAGCCAGATATTAAATCCTGTTGTTGCGCAGAAGTAAAGTTCGGATCGTCGGAGTATCGTCGAAGATTAATAGGCATAGACTGTATGTTCCTCGATCGTTGCAGAGACGTCAGAACCGCTCTGAATTCGAGGGCGCCGACAAGACTGGGACGGATTGGATTGTGCGTATTTCGTCGAGATCCAAGTCCTGGTCTGCTCAGACGCATGTTGTTGCTCAGTTCTCCGAGCCAGCGCTCGCGCACTTGCTCGTTGTCATCTTCCTCAAGTCCTCCTTCACCGTCCGCCCTTTCCAAAGCCGCGAAATCTTCTGTGGAAACCCTGGAAACCCGGCCCATTGGACTGCGGGCTCCCCCCGTTACGGGCTGGTCTTCTTCATCATGATACTGT
This sequence comes from Sporormia fimetaria CBS 119925, assembly GCA_010093795.1. NCBI lineage: Eukaryota > Fungi > Ascomycota > Dothideomycetes > Pleosporales > Sporormiaceae > Sporormia > Sporormia fimetaria. The sequence continues at coordinate 512,289 of MU006565.1, forward strand.
TCTTGGATCTCCTCCTCTTCTCCGCCGGGCGTGACATATTGGCTCCGTATTGTGGCTGCTCGACGCCTTCTTGCACTGCGTCTCCCTAACCACCAGTGCCACACGACGACAAAGCAGACATAAAAGACGTAGAATCCAACCATGGTGGCGGCTTCCCACAAAGAAAGCTTACCGTCGGAAATGAAGCCCATGCTAAATGCAGCGGCCACCACGAAGAAGCAAACGTCTCTCACAAAACTCTTCCGAGCGACCTTGAACGGGCGGACCAGTGCCATTGAGCCTGCCACTACGGCGGTGATAAAACCGGCAGCACCGATCAACTCGCCAATGGCGAGACTTGCGGAGTTGGAGTTCATGGCTGCGAAAGTGGAGAAGACGTCCGGACTGCCGTTCCCGAAAGCCAGAAAGGTAACGCCAGCCATACTCTCGCTCATGCCGAGTAGGTTCGCAATAGTACTAAGATTGACACAGAAGAAGTCGCTCGCTGCTATGCCGATTGTGCTGAAGAGGAGAGCCAGCCACAGGACGAGTATCAGAAACGCGAACGGTTGGGCATGCGGCAGCCGGCAGTAGTAGAGCGTAAGGTATGAGAGGATGCCAGCTTCTTCATCCGGACAATTGGCTTTGATGAAGGCACACTTGTCCTCAGCATGGTGCACTAGGCGGCACTGTAACAGGGTCAGAGAAATCTACGAGCTTAGCTGCGAACGGCTCACTTCCAAGTCCTCCTTCCCAGTAAGCCCTCTCCTTGCGAGAAGAGGCCCGGCAGATTCCAATCTGGCATTGCCAGACCTGCTCGAGACCCATGATAGGACGACCAAGGACGATATAACAACAAGAGTCACAAGAAAGGGCCGCGCTGAATGCTTAGGCCGCCGATGCGCGCGCCGGGACATGGAAGCATATCCTGAGTCCATATTACTATGACATTTTGAGATGGCCGCGGCCGAGTTCGGAGTACGGCTCTCCAAAGTGCTAGCAAGTATGTGCAAGAGTTTTGCGTCCAGCGCCGGTGAGTGATGCGTTCGCCCTGAGGATATGGTGAAGGTCGAGTACTGGGTGCTTGGTCGCGAAGAGTAGGATACGGATACGCAGGGAGGCGGAAGGATAAGGATATATACAGCGGAGTGGCACCGCGCCCGTGTTAATCCATGCACGGAGTACGTGTGTGTCCAACGCCTGCGACTGTCGAAAGCTTGCTTCGTCGGCGGGTGCTGGCGGGCGGTGGACGGGAGGTGACGCGTATCAGGGTTTTGCACCGCCACGATTTGCGCCACGGGGACAGGGCACCGACGGCACGTGGGGAGTTCGCGCCAAGACTGTTTGTGTGTGGCTAGTGGCCTGGGGAACGCGATTGTCAACAACCCTTCTACAAGAGACAGCGCAGTCCAGCCTCCTCTCCGCGAGACAAACGACACAAACCCACACGCCGCGAGGATGCCGCGCTCGGCAAGAGATCGATACAGCAATGTCGCCACCCCGCACCGATCCTCCGTGAGGTGGGTGCATACACATTATGCCGCTGCCTGCTTCTAATCCAGCCCTACAGGATCCCGCTGAATGACGACCGAGGGGAGAAGGCCAAGCGACTTCAACAACGTACAGCCCAGCAAGAAGCAAGCTTAAATGCATTCAGAGCGGCGGCAACGCCCAATAGGAGCAGGCTATCCGGAGCCGCGAACAGCCCGCACACACCTCTCAACGATGAGGTTGACATGCCCGCCATCACTGGTCCCGGAGTGACTCCGATGAAGCGCGTGATACCGCTCAAAGCCAATTTTGAGGAATGGATCAAGATGACAACAGACAATGTAAGAAGTGCGCTGCGAAGTCGTGCATGAGGGGGGGGGGCTAAGAAGAACAGAAAATCAACGCAAACAACTCCTGGAATCTCGCTTTGATTGACTACTTCCACGACATGTCGTTACTGAAGGACGGCGACGGCGTCAATTTTCAGAAAGCCAGCTTTACACTCGACGGATGCGTCAAGATCTACACCAATCGAGTTGATAGCGTAGCAGACGATACTGGCAAACTTCTCAATGGGCTCGCGGAAAGCAAGGCGAAAAAGGGTAGAGGAGCTGACGCCGATAACGAAGACGATGAGGAGGAGGACGGCGAGGAAGGCGAAGAAGGCCAGAGGAAGCGAAAGAGACGGGTGAGATCTGCGGAAGCGACTTTGGCGCCTTCATTGGAGCAGCTACAGAACAAGAAGATGGATCTGGAGCTATCTGTGGACCCACTCTTCAAGAAGGCCACAGCTGACTTCGATGAAGGAGGTGCGAAAGGGCTGCTCCTTAACCATCTCGCGATCGACCCCACAGGAAGAATCGTCTTCGACAGCAGCGACAATGCGCAGGATATCTCCGCAGAACGGGGTGCTACACCAGCGCCAGCCAACGAAGGGGCCCAACAGACTGGAGACGACGCACCAGTGGAAGATGGCCCTAGCGAAGATGTCGAGATCAACATTGCTGGGCTAGCCGAGAAATATTTCCCAGACCTAGCACGACTGGATCACCTGGACGTATGCCCTTCGCTGAAGACATTTGATCTTGGCGATCCCAACGGCACTCTGGAACTACCCTCCCTCGACATCGACATAGCTGACGACAACGACGAGGGCGAGGGGGAAGGCAACCGGTCAGGCGTGTTTCTCGACGATGATAACCCCATGGGCTTCGATGATGATGACGACGCTTACAGACTTAACATGCCGGAGACTGGCTTTGGCGAGGGTGGAGAAGCTTGGGCCCGGGAAGCTGCCATCGAACCCCAGGCTCGTGTCCATCATATGGATGCCCTTGATGGAGAGGAGGACATGCGCGAAGGCACCGAAGAAGCCGCGGCTGGCGCATTCAATGCCGAAAGCTCGTTCATGATGTCCGGTGGGCCTGGAAGCGCCTTGGAGCAGAGGGAAATCCTCAGTTACTTCGACGATGCGTTGAACAAGAACTGGGCCGGTCCCGAGCACTGGCGAATTCGACGCATCCGAGATGCAGCAAAGGTTACAGCGCCCACGAAACGGAAAGAAAAGGAACCATTCCAGATTGATTTTCTCTCACCCATGTCTCAAGCTGTGGCGGAAGCGTTGTATACTCCAGCGACCTCGAGCTCGTCGATAACCCTACCGAAAGCCCAGCAGAGGTCAAAAACGAGAAATCTGCTCCCCGACGATAAACACTTCAACTCGAAAGAATTGCTGCGTTACTTCTTGAAGCCGCAAGTACAAGTGGGCATGCGGGGCAGGAGATATCGTAGTAGTGCCCGCAATACCCGTGGTGAACCTGACGAAGCATTCTGGGCGGAACAGGGCAACCAAGAGGAGGCCGAAGAAGAACCGCCTGTGCAAGCCGGTTACGACGCAGACTTCTTTCAAGATGGTGCTTTGGGCGGGGAGGTGAATCTGTTTGACGACGACGAAAATTATGCAGATGCACGCGATCACTTCTCACCGCAGCCCGATCAGCCTCCAGGCGATATCCAGCCCCTTGGTGACGCGGTTATACAGACTCAAGAAGGTGGATTCGGATCACAATTCGTGACACAGACCCGAAGCACACAACCCGAGTATCTGAAGTATGCACGTGTGGCCAAGAAGGTCGACGTGCGACGGTTGAAGGAGGAATTATGGCGTGGTATCGGGTTCGAAGAGGTTGGTCCCCATCTGTTTTTCATGATTACTTTCATTGTACTGATCATCTCCTACAGGATCAGGTGTCGGAGTCGCGGGACGCCATGGATACGTCTCCATCGAAGCCAGTCGATGCCACCTTGAAATTCACAGATGTCATCAACAGCTTACAAACAGTCTACCCCAATCAACAACTTAAGGACATCTCGACCTCGTACTGTTTCATATGTACGTTACATCTGGCAAACGAAAAGGGGTTGATCATCGAGAACACGGACAACTTTGAGGACTTGACGATTCGGAAGGATGTCACGGCGGATCTTTCGGCAGGGGAGTAATGGCATTCTGGTGCAGCATTGGCGTTCAGGGCGGGGTTTGGGCGAGGTTTCGGACTGCGCTGCATATTGATATCACGGATCACTTTACGAATCAACGTTATGGGAACGGTTAGGCCAGCGCTATTCAAGGACGGGAGAACTGGGTAAATACTGCGTTACTACCAACAAGCATATCTCATGTGTTGTGAACTTGTTTCCTTGACCTGAGATGGCAGATGGTTCCTGCTTTACTTGACTTGCGATCTAGGCGCGCCTACGGACTAATCTATAAGCTTCCTACGGACATACCTCAAGTCTTTTTTGCACCCTAACCTTAAAAGCTACTCTGGACTTCTAATCGTTAATGAACGACATTGGACCCTTGAAGTTTTCCTAGATTTTAGAAGTGCAGAAGCGCACAGGTCAGAATCTAATTGTAGGTGTGGGATAACTCTAGAGTCGCTAGGCACAAGTTCTTGTAGATGCTCTTGGTCAACGCTCGGGGTGCGGCGATGCTGATGGGCTCCAATGTCTGCGCCACAAGCACGGCCACAGAAAGGTACAACGCACGGTCACCCCCGCACATGTCTTCGGATGCCAAGACTGCGTGAGCTTGTAACCATGACGTGAAGACAGCTATAGCTCGCCCATTGTCGATATATACCTTAGATCGCGATCCTCCATTGCCACACCACAACACGAAACACCCTCCTCTGGCTGACTTTATACGACCCTACGGACTCACCCCCGCCTTCCATCTCTAAAATGTCGAGAGCTACTATCCCCAAAATCTTCATGGCCGGCGGTGCCGTTGGTTTCACATATTACATGTTCATGCGCCAATACTGGTTCCCGAAGGTCGAAGCAAACCCCATGAAGACCCAAGGTGTGCAGAACATCGAAGACAGATTCACCAAAGGAGGAGCACAGCCGGACCGCACGCCTGCAAGAGGCACCGCAGCGGGTACGAGCACCCTAAGGCACGTTGACGAAGTTTAGGGTCTAACAGCTTCTTAAGGAACAACCGACACAACCCCGCGACCAGGAGGGTCGAACAATGACGACTTCCGCCAGACCCAACAAGAGCAGAAGGGCGAGGTACGAATCATTGTTGCCTGTAGCTTTTGTTTGTTTACTGATTTGTCTCTCAGTCAGAGTTATACCCTAAGAAATTCTACGAAACTGTGGGCGATGCCCGCAATAAGTGAGGCGATGCTCTAAGAAGTATGCGCTTGCTTCGACCTCTGCATGAAGAGAGTCACTGCAGGTAATGGGTCATGTAACATTAGACTACTATTGTAATCCCAGGGCTTGCCTACAGTCAACCTCGAAAGGCTGTACATGCCAAATAATAGATTTCAAAGTCATTATTATCAGTTACTGAAGTGATTGAGATCTTCGCAAGACGCCGCGAGCGAGAAAAGTTACACCGGTATATCCGCCCCTATACATTCATTACTGAACCCGGTTAGCGTTCTGCGTACGAGGAGGCTTGGGCAGTGCAGGCATCCATACAGTATGCACCTGGGCAGCCACCCAACATATAAAACCCCTCCCTCTCCTCCTCACCAATCCCCACCCTCCCTCACTCCGAACCGCCAAAACTCTCACAATGTCAACAACCCCCTCAGCCCTCACCCGCGTCCTCTCCCTCCCCGACCTCCTCGAACCCATCCTCCTCTGCCTCCCACCCCGTGACCTCCTCCTCGCACAGCTCATATCCCGCCACTTCCACAGCCTCATCACCAACTCCCCCCTCATCCAACCAGCCCTTTTCTTCCGCCCGGCCCCCTCAAAACCAAACACCACACCCACCACCAATCCTCTCCTCGCAGAGCACTTCCCGCACTTCTTCACCGTTCACGAAGACGCGCGACGATCATGGCAGCTCCCGTCCTTCGAAAAACTCATGCGAATGCCTTGGATCTCCTCCCTGCAAACAAGCACCGTCTCGCGGACCCAAACGCCTTTTCTCCGCCGCGAAGCAAGTTGGCGGCGCATGTTGCTCATGCAACCGCCCCCTCGAGACCTCCATCTGCTCCTGCAAGCGTGTTCGCGAAGAGAATTTCTATCGACCGCAAAGTTACCGTTTGCGGAGTCCGAGGCTGGGGGCGTGACGATGGATGTCGTGTATGATATTGTTGTGAGCTTTGTGACGGTGGAGATGGCGAGTGGGTTTAGTTTGATTTTCGAGAGCGCGGAAGAGGGGACGCCGAAATTGACGCTCAGGTTGACGTATACGGTGCAGTGTATCATGGGGTCGAGGGAGAGGACGAGGAAGACGAGGCGGGGCATTTTGGAGAGTGAGGGGCAAGGGCTAGTGTATGAGGATTTGGAGGACAAGTGGGTGCGTGTTGAGGTGGAGGATTGAGGGGTGAGTTTGGTGGTGAGCTACCAGGCGTCTCATTAGAACCCACGGTCATTCCAGAAACCCTTTGCAGCAACTGAAGATCGTACCCACCACCCAATAAACCTCTTCTTACCTCCTCCCTCCCACGCCCATCTACCCTCTCAACGGCAGCACATGCTGCGCCAAACAACTCTGCCTACAAAGCGGACACTCCGGCTTCTCCCTCGCCCAATCCGAGATACAATTCCAACAAAACACATGCCCACACGTCGTGACACTTGGATCCTTCATCTCCTCGAGACACAACGTGCACTTCCTGTTCCCACCCCCTATCCACGCCATAGTCCCTTCATCACTGAGGTCATACCGTGGTGTATCCGCGACAGGCGTATGCGTCCACTTGTGCAGCTCCGTCGGCGCATGCGCTGGATTCGCGCTGTCGAAGAGGAGCGCATTATTCGCACTGTACGCGTTCGGATCGAGCGAGACTTCGACGCCGCCGCCCACGAGTGCGGTTGCGCCGGTCCCTGCGCCCAGGGCACCCGTGGATACGGAGTCCGGCGTTATGGTGTTTTGGAGGTGCAGGTAGGCTTGCACTGCCATTTGTAGGGCGAGTAACACCCCCAAGACTTCGTATCCGACGCGCGCGTTGCTTTCTTCTACTTTCCGCGTGAAGATATATCGCAGATTCCATATCCTTTTCGAGAGGTGGTAGTATGAGCCTGTGAAGTAGAAGGTTGCGAGGGAGAGTGCGTAGATGGGCGAAGGCGAGGTGATGGTGTCTAGGTTTTGGAGAATGTAGTTTTGAAGTCTTGCACCGAGCGGTTGTTGGGAGGGTGGTTTTGCGCCGCGTTCTTTTGCGGTTTGTGTTGCTTTTGCTTGGAGACGTGCATAGCGCTTTAGATTTGTTTCGAGCTTTGCGCGGATTCGCCGCCGGAAGGCTGGGAGTATGCGACCCAGGAGATAGGGTCCTAGTATACAGCTGACTATGTACCCGGCTCGTCGTTCCAGGGCGGGGAGTTGGCCTGTCTCGCCTTCTACTTGAACGATGTCGCAGTATTCTTCACCGAGTGTGCGGTTGCCGATGAGAGTTGTGAGGCCGAGGTAGAGAAGTTCGCTCAGGACGTGGGTTTCTGAGTTGTAAGTGTGGGTGAAGCGGGCGCCATACAGCTTGCGGAGGAGGGAGGAGAGCTGTTTGAGGAGAACGCCGCTGAAGTAGGCGTCTTTTTGGTGCGAGCGGATGATGTCTGGGGAGGCGGCGAAGGGATATGTATAGCGATCTCGTGAGGACGACATGGTGAGGCGAGTATGTGGAGGAAGTGGAAAGGATGAGTTGTGGAATCTGGGGAACCATGGGATGATGGGCGTAGCTCGGTTTGCCAAGGAAGGTGAACCTCGGCCCGTCAACATGGGAGACTGGGAGTTGCCCTATCGTGTTAGGGAGCACTCCACCAATTACTCTGGAGCACCTACGAACATTAGCAGATTCTAACTGCTCTAACGCTCTCTCGCCTTTACCTTCAGGTATACTCTTAGTTTTTCCTCAGCTATACTGAAGTTCTTCTTATGATACTTGAATATCCCAACTAGAAAAGAGGATAGAGATCAAAGGTAGAGATTAAAAGCATGATTAGACATGTTTTAAGAAATCTAAAGAGGCGTGTATATGTAGGGAAGTCCAGATTAGCTCGTGAGGTGCTTTAAAACGACTCCGGTCAACACACAGATAAACAAAATCATTTGTTTGTACATTGCAAAGATGATCTCTCTGACTCCACCATCATAGTGGGAACGAAAACTACAGAAACCCTGCTACAGCACTCAGGGTGCTTCACAATGAAGAATCACTCATCTGGCCCTCGAACTTGGATCCGTTGTTCCAAGCATGCGAAAGGCGTCGTTTCAGCCGACAGTACCTATGGCCGCACATCCAGATAAATCCGAACCAGAGGATCTTCCTGAAGTAGCTTCGCCTCGTCCCGAAGTGCGAGGAGTTTGCCTTTATCTTCCAAACGACCTCGTATGAGCAACTCAATTTGACGACCGAGATTCCTGTGGTAGCTCCACACGAGTTCGTGGAAACGTGTATTATCGACGCGGCAAGCATGGTTGCTCCACCGGGACACAATATTGGCCTTCAAGGAGTTGAGAGCTTTGGCTTTACTGAACGCTTTGAGAGTTTTGGTGTACTCATCGCTTAACAGCGTGCGGAGGTCGATGGAGCCGACATACATATGGAGGCTCACGGCTTCCAGTTTGGTGCATTTGTTGACGAGATTGGTGTAAACCTGAAAGCACGCCTCGGCGAACTTCCTCTTGAAATGATGGTTCTCACGAAGACTGGGCTCGCCGTAGAGGACCGCTTCAAGCCGAACCTTGACCACCCAGCGTAGATTCCAATCTGGCACTCTTGCCAGAAAGTGACGAAGGCTTTGATGACTCCCGAAGACGAAGGTGGTGTTGCTGTACAGAAGAGTGATGACCTCAGACTTGATCTTTCTGCACACCAGAAGTAGAGCACAGAAAGAGGACTTCCACTTTGTCTCGCTCAGCAGTCCAGGTTGCGCAGCACGGGCAGAGTAACTGGGTTTTCGAAGCGTTGTATCGCGCTTTGCGGCCGGTTGGTACTTGTACGGCCCCTGTTCTGGGTCTGAGAACATAGGCCGCCAGATCCTAACCTTGTTTGGTCGAGGTGTGATATCTTTGACGGCGATCTCGGATCGGAAACCAGCTCCAATGTACAGAGTGTAGATCATGTTCCTAAGCTCGGGCGGTAGATCCAGGAACCCCTTCCTTTGGAAGCGTTTGATCGGCTTCGGTGCCTTTGAAATCTGCGAGGCCATGGTCGCTTTGTAGGAAGGTTGGCAGTGCTACTACCACGTCTCACGTGTAAGAAAAGATGGAGGAGGACTTGGAGATTGAGCAGCTCACTGCGTGCCTGTAAGCTCCCCGACTGAGTGAGCAATCGGGGGTGAAGATGACGGAGAAGGCGGAAGATGTTTAGCAGGGTTGGGTTACCGCTCGGAGGTCCATTTATGAGGTTCCGCTGCGAGGTCGGTGAGGTCTGTGAGTCCTAGAGACGGGGTAGCAAACGGAGAAGGAGCGGTGGGTGAGTCCCCGTGAACTGCGTGCGAGATTGAAGCATATTGTAGAGCTGCTCCCGAAATCCTCTTCGCCCTCCATTGACCGTAAGATACAAGGCGACAGACGAAAAATGTGAGGTTATCCAACTCCACAGATATATCAATTGAAATCCTCATCGAGCCGCCCTAACCCAATCCGTCCCACACCCCACACTAAGCCCAAGCGCACCTAGCGCCAATCAAAACGCACCCCCAACCATCCACCCTCGTCATACCTCTACACTTTCAAACTCTCAACATGCTCGTACCCCTCAGGAACCAGCTCCGCCTTGCCGCCTTCCGACCCTCGAGCGTGACCCTCGTACGCCCACTGCGTCCCCTATCCACAACCTCCATCCTCCGCTCCACAAACCTCACAGGCCCCAAGAAACCAAAGCCCACAACCAAACTCCCCGTCCTCCCCATCGTCTTCATCCTCGTAGCCGGCACCGTCCTCTTCAAACTCGTCGTCGACCAACGAAAAGGCACATACAACCCTCAAGACAAACCGACAGCCGGGCACTCCCCTTCTCGCCCCTAAACACCCGTTACCATGCCCGCGATTGAGAAACTCGGCGCCGCAACGCGCGATAAGCCGTTGTTCTCCCCCGACAATGTTACCGTGATCTTCGTGCTCGGTGGACCTGGCGCAGGAAAGGGAACACAGTGTGCGAATCTCGTCAAAGACTACGGATTCAAGCACTTGAGCGCTGGCGATTTGCTGCGTGAAGAACAGGATCGCCCCGGCAGTGAGTTTGGCGAGTTGATCAAGACGGATATTAGGGAGGGACGCATTGTGCCCATGGAGGTGACGATTCAGTTGCTGGAGAATGCGATGAAGGCGACTATGGACAGGGAGGGCAAGACTATGTTTTTGATTGATGGTAAGAGTGCTGGTGCTACTTTGCTCTGTTGCATAGCTAACTGAGCTTTAGGTTTCCCTCGTAAGCTTGACCAAGCACACGCTTTTGAGCGCAGCGTCGTTCCGTCGAAGTTTACCCTGTTTCTGGACGCCGACGAAGAGGTCATGCAGGCTCGCCTGATCAACCGTGGCAAGACGTCAGGACGTGCCGACGACAACATTGAGTCCATTAAGAAGCGCTTCAAGACCTTTGTGGACACCAGCATGCCGGTGGTGAAAGAGTTCGAAGGACAGGGCCGAGTCGTCAAGGTGGACGCCGTGCAGCCCCCTGAGAAGGTCTACGAGGACGTGCAAGCGAAGCTGAAAGAATGGGGCCTCAACCCGCAGATTGTGCAGGTGGAGCAAGAGCAAAGCTACGCAGCGGCTGCTTAGATTCATTGTGCCTTCTTCAGCGTGCGAGATACCTTGAAAATTAAGCATCTTGAATTGAATTTTCTATGCTGCCGTGAAGGTCGTTCCATTCGGCACTGGTCATAGCCCGTTCCACATGCAGGAAAGTTCCACATTACATTGCCTTCCGACCTGCCAGATGTGTGATACAAAGGAAAACGCAGAAACAGCCAGAGCCCGGTATCTAGTCCTCTAATCCATTTCGTCGTCAATCGTAGCCCTTGGCCGTCTCGGACCCCGTCCTTGGCCGTGTCCTCTTGCGTTCTCAAACTTCTGCTCCGCCTGCTTGCTCTCCTGCTCCTTCTCCTGTGCAAACCGCTCCTTCTCTTGCTGGATCAGCGACAGCACATTCGTTAGGCTGTTGCGCCACAGGTCCAGGCGGCTGGCCACCTCCCGCCACTGGTTCTCGCCGAAGACGCGGTACGTGGACCGGTGGATCAAGAACGTCTGGTTCTGCTGGCTGAGCTTGCCCTCGACCAAGCCGGCGCGGATCACGTCGATGACCCACATCTCCACGTCCTCTGCAGGGACCTGGAGCGCTTTGGCAATGTGTGCGTAGGGGAGCGAGCGCGTCTGGCCGGCCGTGGCGGCTATCGAGGCGAGCGTGAGTAACCGCATCTTGCGGTCAAGCGCAGCGGCGTCCAGGCCGGACTGCTCGACCCACCCATTGTGCTCGTCCTTAAAGTCGTTGAAATCATCCAGGTTGTCGGAAGTGAATATTTCGAGAAGCTGGAAGTGGACGGGGTCGGAGTTGCGCAGAGCCTGGATCGAGTCGAGGTCGGTAAGGTCCTGGAAGTCGAAGTGGTTGGGGTGGGTGAGGGCCGTCTTCAGGGCGCGGAGAGACAGCTCGCGGGCTTCGGGTGAGGAGGCCTCCTCGGAGGGGAACGTCCGCAGGGCGCGGAGGAGGTAGTTGTATGACTGCTCTTCCTCGCCGGCATCAGCGGCCGTCTCGCTAACTGCAAGGTACAGTTTCCGCCTCTCCTCCTCATCTGCCTCCCAGTTCTCCAGCCACTGGTCAATCTGCTTCAGCTGCGGCCTCAGCGTCTCAAAGTTGGACGTCGCCCGGATGACGCGCACGATGGTGAGCAGGATGTGGAACCGCAGGTCGTTCGTCGGCGGGAGGGTGTTGAAGATGGTGCTAAGCACGGAGAGGGCGAGACCGGCGCCGTTGGCGGGCGACGAAGTGATGGGTGCAGTCAGGTTGCTGCATACTCTGGGGAGCAGTTGCCCGACGTTTGGTGACTGCGATATGAGGTGGATCAGGAGATTGTATGCGGCTATGAACTCTGTTGCCAATATTGTTAGTTGGACATGCCGTGTTCGCTATCCTGCGCCCACGTACCCTTCTCCGGTCCTGAGTTGAGAGCGGCAGAGCCGACAATAAGCTTCTTAAGCGCCTCGTCTTTCTTGCCTTCCTGCAAGTCCTGCTTCACACCGCTGTGGACGCCGGAGGCGCTGTCGCCTTGGCTATTTTTGAGATTGTCGATGTACTGTGCGAACTCGTCGGCAAGCTCCTCGAAGCTGCCCTCGATCAGGAGCGTGGTCTGGGGGCCCGGCATGTTGGTGGACGTCTGTTCTGGAATGCCTGGGGACGGTGGCTCGAGGGGTGTGGTGGTGGTTGTGTGCTTTGTCGACGGGATGTCTTGCTCTCGCTGGTGGGGCTCTGATCCTATATTTTCGCCAAGAGTTCGCTGGTCTGTGCGCTTGGCTGCTTGGACACTCAGTTCACTTTCCCAGCATACTGCACCCCACGATTATGAGCGTCTTAAACCAACTCTTCGACCTCTCTTGGTTTTACCCTCTCTTCTAAGCTAACTGCAAAGTCTAAAACAAAACATGCTCCGGAACTAGAGCGTGTGAAGAACGCAAAAGAGCCATCCGCAGCCATCCGCATTAGGACGTCTACCATGCAACAGCCTTTAGACATTCACCCAGTTCAAGGTGACGGGCGATATGCTCTCAGTCGTGTTGCTCACACCTAGAGTGACCTTATCAAAAACTCGCTGGCTCTTGACTTATCTTCACTTACCGTCATAGAATGCCAGCCCGTAATCGCTTCCGGTACCTTGAACAGCCACAAACGTCCGGTTCGTGAGCGTGCTTCCATCCTTCACACCAAGGACGTTGTTGTCCATTGTGAACGTTCCCCATTCCATCAGTTGACCACCAGGGATGGTGCCAGCGTTGGGACTCTGAACGTCAACAACGTATAGGAGAACTCCACTCGGACCCCTCAGCGCAACTTGACGGGTATCGTCGCCGTTGAACATCAAATAGGTGCCCTATGGAGGATTCAGTGGAGTGCTGAATACCACTGTTCGAAAATGGCTCACAGTGGGCTGCCACAGTCTAACGAAGAACTTGGACGCAGCAGCCTGGGTGGTCGCCAAGCTGTAAGAGGTCTCCCCGACTTTGATACCCACCCATCGGTTGTTGACTGCTGTCGTCGCACTGATGTCTTTGCTCAGAGGTTGTAACGACCGCGTTTTGCCAACACTTACGACTTGGCCTGAAGCTGGTAGAATTGCGCATTGGCCGGCGGGGGTACCGAAGCAGACAATAGTGAAAGAGGAAAGGCGGAAGCGATGCTTGAGAGCGCAGCTGTCGCTGCAAAGTATACTTTCATCTCAGCTGATCGTTGTGTGTAGTAATGCCGGGCTTGGGGTCAGAGCGCGAAGAAGAAGACGGTTCCTACAGGCGGCGACGTCTCTTATGTATTCGCCGATAGTGCTCCTCTCTGCAGCGGTCCGAAGACTGGGGACTTGCGCCTCTTGAATACCGAAATGTCTACGGCACACTGACGCGAGACGGAAGACCCGGGTTTGCGGAGTATCTCATATTGACCTTCACATAGGCTGCTGATTGACTCACATTGCTTATTTCACTGTTGCGAAGTCTCTCGTTGAGGAGAGAAAGTGAACGAATTTATGCTCAGTTGGCATTCGGCGATCATTTGGCAATCCACCAACTCCACGTCGCAGATTGAACGCAAGCTGATATAGGATACAGCCTATTTAGACGTGCTGACGACCACCCCTCAAGCACATCATGCACATATCGGGTGAGTCCTTGCAAGGTATAGTACTGAGCCTTAACAACAAAGTAGTGCTTCATTATCCTCTTCGGGTTAGCGTACCATCGACTGAAAGTCGTAGTGAACACATCCGCTTGCGAATTTGGAATGCCACATTTCCCTTCGGCTCAAGTACGCCGAGTCCGAAGCGATTGCTGCTCATCCCTGAACATTCGTCATCTGGAATAGGGACGATTGCCATATCGCACCTGTAGATCATCGCAGCAAAAGTCTGAAATATCACATGCTTTGCCTAATGACGACCAGGACAGGTGCGCACACCTCTGCCGAACGGTATCCATGAGCCTTCAGTCCCTTTCATCGTGATATTTGGCATACTTCCTTCTCCGGAATGTGCTGCCCAAGAACCGGTCTGCACAGAATGCAGACACTGGATGTTGGCCCCTCTCAGAACTGGATCAAACATCGGCGTTCATGTATGCTGTTGGCGATGATGTGGCTATGAAACTTTTCTTCGGTATGTTCAATCCGTTGAGTTTAATGCCAGTCTGAGGGTAACAAAGAATGACTCCGTGCGTATGTAAATGCAGTGTTTCTGCGTACCCTGTGTTGATATACGGTTGGCGTTGCAGCTTCTGCATGTCGAACTTGTCGAAGGCCCCAGGCGTGCGCTTGAACACACACCGTTCGACCTCTGTTCGGATCCGTCCAAGTATTCCTGGGTCGCGGAGTGTGTTTACGAACAGCCAGAACACAGTTGGAATTGTGCTATGAGTGGCACCGTGGAGCCATCAATATCCTGTCGCTGGCGGCTTCAAATATACTTACGCCCATATGACAGCCAGATCTTGACTGGCATTTCTGCAGAGCTGAAGCCATACCAAATGCCGTTCATACAGTAAGCCCCGTCCAAGGAGTACATGATTCTCAGCCCCCGAAAGCCGCGGAATTTGGTCAGCAGCGGTGACTTGCCAGCTTTCTACGCTTGAGGACTTTTCCGGAGGGCAGCGTGTGCCTTCGGTGCCAGCCATTGTGGAAGTCCGCTTGCGAGGCTCCACAAGTTGTTATCGACAATTCGAAGGTTTTCTGGAAATCGTGAGACTGGGCCAGTAGGGAAGAGCCGAGTATTCTCAACTCCCAGGCTCTGGCATACGCTCCTCCGTTCCGCACTTGGACAGGACGTAGGAGCGTTTACAGCGCTTCTACTCAGTTTAACACATCCCGTGTCTTAACTTAATTCCTATCTGAAGCTGCCATCTCCAAGACGTTCTGCTACGCGCGAGCGACTCGGTGTCTAGAATCCTGGCTTTCGACTGTCCCCTGGATGCATATCGGATTTCGGTAGATGTTGAGACTGGGGGCTGAAATCTCTACATTCTCTCCTTTAGGCTTGCTTTGTTGCTTTCCTATCTCTTACATCAGAATCTGAGTGTTCTGAGACACGTGGGCAATAGATCTGACTCCCCTCCGCTGCACTGTGAAGGACTTCCTGATGCTGTGATTGCAGGTTGTGACAGGATGGATATTCAGGGCCTCCGTTACAGTGTTTAGTATCTTGCATACCTGATAGCCTATACCCCGAAATATCCGGTCACGTTTCTTCGAGGCCGACTTTCAAGCCCTTTGAAGCTCCCCAGGGCTCGACGCAGGGTAAATGTCTATCACCCGCGCCACGGCGACAAAAGGTCAACACAGTGGCTCTTGATTTGCCCATCTTACCGCCTGGAAATGCAAGTTCATATGAGGTACATCGCTCGTAGGAACGGACTCTGCTCTTGCATTGTGTGTTGGTCGTACCAAATCTGGAAGGGTCGGCCCGTTGGATGCCCCGTCTCACCCGATGTTTAGCCTTCCGGAAGGACCCTTGTCTGTATCTCACAACACCTCCAGGGCTGAACACCGACCCAAGTCGTCGGACTCGTTACCACTGTGACCACATAGCGGTCAAAGCCCTTCTTGTACTCTCTACTGCGCCTCTACTATCCAAGAACCCCTGGGCGTCATGCTTATACAAAGGTTGGCATCACAAGAGACAATCGTGGCCGCTCAGATCCGCATACACTGATAGGGCCCCTCACGGACTCTGCAAGGCTTCAATCTTCGAAATGTCGCTGCCTAAAGTGCTCGTCACTGGGGGTAGCGGTTTCCTCGGTTCACATGTTGTCGATGCCTTCGTCGCTACAGGCCGGTTCCAAGTCATATCGATAAGTCGAAAGCCCACCGTCAACTGCAATCCAAAAGCGAAGTACCTGGCTTGCGATGTGACCGACCACAACTCCATCGCTGCCCTCATCGAAGATGTCGCTCCTGATATCATTGTCCACACCGTCACCCCAGGCCCATTCGCTCCAGCCAAGGCCCATCGCAAGGACTATGAAGCGACCAAAAATCTGCTGCAGCTGTCCAAAGAATCTACGTCTGTGAAAGCCTTCGTGTATTCGGGATCTATCAACCCGATTGTGAACACTTCTGGAGCGCGGAAGGCACCGTTATCTGAGTCGGAGGTCATTCTCCATGACGCAAAGACTGCAGGCTCTGCGTACGCCCAATTCAAGGCATTCTCCATACTGGAAGTATTGAAAGCTAATGGCAATGCTCTACGCACCACGGTGCTCTACCTTCCGGCCCTGTACGGACCTCGAGACAAAACCGGCACTCTCGGCCTCGCAGACATGGGAAAAACACCAATGATGACGAGATTTCAATTTGGAAGCAATTCGGTACTACATGAGTGGCTCTTTGGAGATAACGCAGCACATGCACATATACTCGCAGCTCAGTCGCTCCTCAACAACACTGAGACACGACAGATTGGGGGCGAGGCTTTCTTCATAACCGACGGCGAGCCAATGAAGTTCTGGGACTTTACTCGGGCGATATGGACGGGTCTAGAGCTCAACATTGCAGCGAAGCCCATTGTGATCCCTTGGTGGGTAATGATCGCCATGGCAGCGGTGTTTGAACGCATATTTGGGATCCTGACCCTGGGGCAAAAGCCGGCTCCATTCTCGCGTCACCATCTGTGGTACATGAAAGAGGGGGCCTGGCTCAGCATCGAAAAAGCAGAGAAGATGTTGGGATATGCACCACTGGTACGGACTCAAGATGGAATTGATAAGGCTGTTTGTTGGGTCCGGGAGTCCAGGGGTGCGGCACAGCAAGCGGCGTCCGTTACCAAGAGTCAGTAGTAGTGGCCCCAACTGGAATGAATTACTCATTTTCACGAAACGGGTACGTCTGGGACGCTACGAATGCTGCAGTTATATTCAACGCTGCTTGTTGATCGGTTCTCGTGGACGATAGAAGATGAGGTTCAGGGCAAAGCTTAGGTCAAGGGAGGGCTTATCAATACGTTAGTGGAGAGCAATTTAGGAAGCTAAGATCTGCGGTGAGGGAACAGGTAATAAATGTATATGTTGAATGCTTGCGAGGAGGGTGGATCGTTGCTTGCGTGCGTCCGAATGAGGGATGTTAAAGAGGTTGATCTTAACATTGGCCCTTGACAAGGACCGGTCGAAGACCCTTTCGCGGCGATAGGGCGTTCCCAACGGACAAGGCGGGCGGACACCCCTCAAACGGTTATCCATACCGAGTTGCGCTGCGATGATCTCGAATGCGGATTCGTGAGGAAAGCACTCAACTGGTTGGGAGCCCACCTGAGAATTGACATCTGGATGTGCCAAAGGTTGCTTACTAAGATCTTGACGCTAGTACTAGTACAATAAGGGTGCCCAGATGATTGGAGCTTTCTGCTTTCTGCCTCGTGATTCGCGACCAATTACTCTTCGAAACCCCGATTGCGCAAATCGTCCCTCTGGATTTGATGTGCTGCCTCAGAACTCAATGCTTTGTGTGGGATGGGACAAACGAAGACTTGACTCTCGGCGCCCTGTTATATCCCTGAGCTTCTTCCGCACCTCATTGCGTCCTTACTGGGGTTGAAGTACAGTGAGAAACATGCGTATCCAAAAATTCAAGGAGCTGCGAATGGCATTTGAGAAATTCCGGCTCCGTTCTACGAACGTCACGCGGCAGACGGTTGGCTCCTTTCTAGAGACGACTTCTCGAAACCTAAGACCATGGAAAGCTATGGACCAAAAGGCTCGATACGACTTAGGTGTAATGCTGTCAAGAAAGTTGGGCCGTTTTTACCCCAATCACAAAACGAGGAAAAATTTCAGAAAGAAGCTTTTCAAGGACCCCATGTCAGGAGCGCGAAGGCTACAAACATCAGTACAGAAGAGTGCAGCCAAAGTTGCAGCCAAAGTTGAGGCTCGGGCCAAACGTAGTACTTCTCTGTACCGTCTCTTGACATGGCTACGAGGTCACCCACGCGTTCACTTTGGTTCCTGTAAGCTACCTACGCTTTTTGAACGTCGAGACCAGATATACCTCCAACTTCAATCCCAGCAACTGCGCTGGTTCATTCCACCACCCACCTGCCACCACGACCTATTCACAGCTGCACGCAGTCTCCACTACCTCGAAAGGAGACTTGGCTACACCTTCAGAAACAAACTTCTGGGCATAGAATGCTTAAAAGTTTCCTCAAAAGATCACCACCTTTACTTCAATGGCACAGTCCATCCTATCTCTCACAACAAACGGTTGGCATTGCTAGGCGATCGGGCGCTGAGTATGGCGCTTTGCGAGCTCTGGTACATGAGCGGAAATGCGCCGAAACACTACAATAGTATGAACGAAGACACCATTACGAGGGCCAAGCTCGCGGTTACTGGTCGACAACTGGGGATTCAATCTATGATACTGCAGGCTGAAGGGAATAAGATCTCCCCAAATCATGTCGCCGAGACGTTTGAAGCGGTACTGGGAGCCATCTATGTTGACAGTGACCATGATCTAGGGGCCGTGAAAAGAGTCATCCGCCATATCGGCTTGAATAAACATGTGCTGCTGCAAGAGTTGGCGAAGGAGGGCTGAATGAATGGCCCGGTGCGCCTGTTGAGAGCAGGGCAATTGGGCCTGCGGTACGGATCGACCTGCCCCACACGGTCGTGTGGGGTATTGAGTCGCGACGTCTATTTAA
Source organism: Sporormia fimetaria CBS 119925 (assembly GCA_010093795.1). Lineage (NCBI taxonomy): Eukaryota > Fungi > Ascomycota > Dothideomycetes > Pleosporales > Sporormiaceae > Sporormia > Sporormia fimetaria. The sequence continues at coordinate 531,105 of MU006565.1, forward strand.
GCTCTCGTTTACTACTAAGTTTCATACGAGACTGTAGTTCGCCTCTTGTCACAATTTATGGACCTCCGGAGCCTCCACAATCCTCTCAGGTTGATGCCCATAACATCTCCGGTCGGCTTGAAACGCTCAGGACAAATCGCCCGTAAAGGGAGGCTCTCTCCAGGCTCGTGGTTGAGTCTTATGTTGAGGAGGGAATATGTCACAAGCCTTGATCTTGCTCCCCATCGTTCAATTCGCCCGAAAGCCACCTCGCACTACTGTGGTTCTTCTCCACACTCTTCGGCTTCATCTCTCCCCACTATAGAACTACCGACCCGGTTACAATGCTTTATCCAAGTTCGGCGGGGTGGATGCAAGGGTCCGATCTTCATTTCAACCATTCAGGAACATGTAATATACACGCGGCAATCTGAGCCGCAATTACACTGTATCAAAACCTCACACGAATCTCAAACTCCGAATAAAATGGATTAGCTTTTGTATATCACCATATAAGCGTACCTTGCTGGTCAAGGACATATAAGTCGGATTCAGGAAAATTGTATAAGAACAGACAGGTGCTACTCAATTATCTTTTACTCTTGCCCTCCATCGCCTTCTCTACAATACCTCACGCCGTAACTGCGATCGAAATGCATATCTCTGCGCTTTTCTCTTCCGCCCTCGTCCTCGCGGGGTCCGCACTCGCGCAATCCACGCCGCCCGCCTTTCTCCCAGCAGTAAACAGCACCCTCGATGTTTACTACGGCACCACATACGTGACGCCCGGCCTCATGCTCCGCAAATCCGGTTTGCATCACCTCATCCAACCCATCAACACGTCTAACAACCTCCCAGCAACCCAGCGAGCCCCCACAATCGGCGTAACCAACGCCACCCTCCCGGGAACCTACCTCCTCGCAATGATCGGTCCGTCCCCCTCTTTTCACCCTCCTCCCCTCCCCACTTCACCCTAAACTAACCCTCCAGACATCGACGTCCAACAACAAGGCCAACCGGGCAAACGCACAACAGTCCTACACGCCCTCCTCCAAGACTACAAGTCCTCCGGCCAAGTTCAAAACGGCAGCACCATCCTAACAACCCGCGCCACCGGCCCATCGTCTTACTTCGGGCCCGCGCCGCCCGCCGAAACCCCTCCACACCCGCATAACTACGTCTTCGTGCTGCACGAGCAGCCGGCGAATTTTGCGGTCCCCGCGGCTCATAGACAGGCGGTGCAGAGCAGGTTTGGGATTGATTGGGTGAGGTTTATGGCGGATGCTGGGTTGAGTGCGCCGTTGTTTGCGAATTATATCCAGGTGCAGAGTGGGGATAATACGGTGAGGTAGGGGGATGTCGGGAGATGCAGTGGTTGTGGAGAATTCTGTGATACTGTGAATATGACGTTCGTTCGTGGAATATGCTCGGTACGAGTGATCTCCTTCCAGATGTGATAAATTTTATTAGCGGAGAGTTCGCGCCAACCTTGAATTGTACAATGTGCCCACATGGACACACGTCCAGTATACGCCAGAACCGACAAATATCCCCAACCCTCTATCGAATTATCGTATAGCGCAAGGATGAAAACTTCGTGAACGCGATGAAGCCCGCGCCCAAACAAGATCCTGGTGACCAAAACAAGGGGTATTGTTACATGCTCGAAAGGAAAAAACATCTGATGCGCACCTTACGCCGGGACCGCCACCCCAATCTTCTTCCCCTTCATCGACTTCCACTGAATGAACAACACCCCGATGAACGACAACGCGCCCGTGGCAACAGAAACATAATACGTCTCCGTGAGCGCCGCGTTATACGCGGATATGACGCCTTGCAGAAACTCCGGAGGCATCACCGCTTTGATCTCAGTAGCCCCGACCGAAAGCACAAAGCCGGGTGACAAGCCCGGAACGATAGCCTGCAGATTCTTGATGAGCTGGTTCGTAAAGACGTTTTGGGCGACGGAGATGAAGAGCGCGCCGCCGAGCGTCTGGCAAAACATAATGATGGCGGTGCCCATGGGTATATCGGCGTCTGGTAGGACTGCCTGCACGACGATCAACGCTTGCTGGAGGCCGACACCAACGCCGGCACCGAAGATGAACTGGTATCCAATCCATTTGGGGGAATTTGTGTCCGTCTCCCACGTCGTCAGCAGGCCGGCTCCGATGGGGGTGAGAATGGAGGCGGCGAGCATGAAGGGCGTGTAGTACCCGGTAGCGGTGATGAGGCCACCAGCGACGATAGACAGGACAACGACTCCGAGGATTGTGGGTAGATTCATGATACCAGATTTAGTGGCTGAGACGCCTTTGATAGCTTGGAACCATATCTGACATTGGGTTAGCGCTTGTTTTGCTATTATAGTTGAGGAGTATAGTTACCGGCAGAAAATATGCGCCAACGAAGAAGCTTCCAGCCAGCATGGAGATGAATAGAGCGGAGCCCCAAACGTTTCGGTTCATGAACACCCTCGGGGGCACCTTCGCGCGTGTTAGTGAGTTCGAACTCTGACAGATGCAGATGCCTTACTGTTGCTTCTTCCTTCTTCCATATCTGAACGGCAATGAAGCCAGCCATGAGTACACCAAAGAGCACAAATAGCGCGATGATCCGCCCACTCTTCCAATCATACTTGCTGCCTCCCCATTGGAGTGCAAGCAGAAGGCAGATAACACCCGGAAGGAATAGGATTGTTCCCTCCAAGTCGAACTTCTTCAGTTTTTCGAGCTTGCTCATCTGTTCCTTCGCTGCACGGCGGGGCACCTTGAAGAACAAAACAATGAAACTGGCAGTCACGGCCCCAAAGGGTAGATTGATGTAGAAGCACTGACACATGTTAGCGGAATGTAATGCAGAAATGTCGTCAGTGATGCTTACCCAGCGCCAGGTCAGATGGTCCGTGAAGGCGCCGCCCATCAAAGGTCCCGCAACAGATGCGATGCCAAACATGGCACCGATCAGGCCCATATACGCTGGTCTCCGATGAAGTGGCACAGTGTTGGCAATGATCAGGACGGCGCCAGCGAAGAGACCAGCACAGCCCACGCCTGCCACTGCACGGCCCACGATGAAAGTTACGCTGTTAGGTGCAACAGCGCAGATCAGAGACCCAACCTCGAAGATGAACAAGGCGATAAGGTACACCCATTTGATGGAGTAGTAGGTGTAGAATTTGCCAAAGATGAGCTGCAGGGCGCACGTAGTGAGCATGTATGCCGAACCGTACCAACCCACATCGTTGACAGCGTTGAATTGATCCGTGATGCGAGGAATAGCTGTCACGATGATAGTGTTGTCCTAGTAAAGGGTTAGCTAAGATGCTGGAATAGCACAGATAACGCACCAATGCCATGCAGAAGATGGACAAGCACAGGGCCAAGGTGATGGCACCCAGCTTCCATGCTTTCGGGTACTCGATGTCTTCTTCGGCAGCTGCGGGCTCAGGCTCGGCGGACTTCTCGGTCTTTGTGTGATTTTGCTCGAATATCGAATTCTCCGGTGAAGGCTTGACGCTGTCGAGAGGTTCCTTCGTGTCACGAGCGGTTGCATCGAGGCTCTGAGCCGCAGTCTTCTCAGACTCTGCCATGCTTGGGGCACGCAGGTTAGTGTCCCGAGAGGGATCTGTCATTGAGGTGACGCGTATAGGTGCCTGTCTGAGACGTCAGGTACGTGAAAGGGCAAAGTGGTGTGGAGCAGAAGGTGAGAGTGCGGTTGAGAATAGTGGCATGCAAGGCAGTCGGCAACGGGGAGATTAAGAAGTGCCTGAGGTTCCAGATATCAGTCCAGAGGATCTGACGCGGTAAGTCAGGTTTGGGCTCTGAAAGCGAGGTGCAGCCTCCGACGCCGACATTTCTCGTCCACACCGCGTGCACGGGCCGGGGAGATGTTAACTCCGACTCCGACAAAGCGCGGTGAAAGGCAGCAGCCTTACGCGACGCCTCTCGCCCTGCCGCCCTGCGTGTGCCCTTCGCCTTCCGCTTCTCGACGCCTTTGCGAGCCACGTCCGTGCCAGCCATTTTCGTCCGCTGGCGTCATCATCTCAATCTGATATGAGGCCATCCACGATGAACAAGCCACAGTCAAAGTCGATGTTCAGCAGGCCAGATCGCATATGCAACCCGGAATAGCAACCATCGCCTACCATGTGAGTGGGCGCCCAACAATGAGAACACGAGACGTCACATTCCAAGAGCCTGGCACCCTTCACTTTGTGTTTGGCTCGTTCCAGCAACCAAGTGAACGCTTACACGCACCGCTTTCGTCCGTGTAAGACCTCTGCTTCGAACGGTACGCAGGTTTGCCCGGTTGCGTGCGATATCTGCCTTGTAGCCATGAGTGATTGGGGCAGAGTTACACAAGTATGCGGAGACTTTTGAAAGTGCGCATTCATTGGTCTCAACACTTCGAAAAGCAATCATAACTTACATCGTAATCGTCCAGATGAGTCAGACAACGCCTTCCTCGCAAGCCCTACTACTTGCCGTGTTGCAGATATTGCGAAACGAAGCAGACGGTGCTGACCCGAGTTGATGCCATGGTCGACGGCAACAAATTCGCCCGACACCACCTGTTGCATGGCAGAGTGGTAGCCTAAAGCGCAATCAAACTCGGTGTATGCACGTCGCACTTGCCCAAGCTGCGTGGCACCTGCAAACCGGTCAGCCGTCGGGTGAGATCGGGCAATCATCCCTTGCTGCTCGGTGCCGGACCTTGTCAGATTCCGCCCGGGTGACACGTGAACACGCGACAGTGCTCTGCAGGCACGCGGGTTGCATATCATCAATTGATGGTGGTGGTGATATATCATCATGCAGATGGTCCAGCCTCCGCCTGCTCCTGGGCTCTCCTGCTTTCCGCCGCCTGACCGCGTAGATGACGATCAACCTCGCCGTTCAGAGCAGCAGAGAGCTGCTTCCGTGGTCTGCCAAATAGACAAGTCCACATATCGTCCGCCTGTACGACTTCGCCCTCATTCTTCTTGCGAAGCAGCTTCTGGAGAGGCGCCGCCTGTAGTTCTATCGAGTTCGCAGCGTCCAATGCCTGCTCTTTCAATCCAGGCGTCTCTGATTCTGCATCAAAACCAGCTCTTGGTTTCCTCCCCATGTGCTCCAGCCGACGTTTGACAGAGATATCGTAGATGGCCTCCTCGACGGTGTCGCTGACAAGGTACATAAACACGCTCGTCGGGCGTCGTTGACCAATGCGGTGCACTCGCGCGATCGCCTGCAGTTCGAGTGCCGTGTTGATGAGCGGCTCGCACAGAAAGACGTATGTAGCATTCACGAGGTTGAGTCCTGATGAATCCGACTTCGCGTCCAGAAGGAAACACTCCACGGTCGGGTCGGTCTTGAAATTGTGGATGCCGTCCTTGTCGCTGATGCTGCTGCACCCAACCTTCCAGCCCTCGAGAGCCTGTCGTAGGACTCCAAGAAAGTCGCTAAACTGGGAGAAGATGATCGACTTCGCGCCTACGTCATTTTTCCGTATCCAGAGCAGATGCCGCGCAATCATGTCCACTTTTGTCCCGTACGAGCCGTTCAGATCGATCATTCGGATCTCTCTCATCGTCGCGTCGCTGATATCCGAGTAGATGGATGTGGTCGAAGGTACTTGTGACGGCCCCTCCTCTACGTTGTGATGCTCCATACGTACTTTGGTCTCGCCAGGCTTAAAGTTGATATCTGTGAAGTCTCTCGGATATAGTTTCGTTTTGCAGAGGGGGCAGTTGCGATTTTGCTTCCACCACTGAGCGATGCATTCCTTACAGTACTGCTCAGTGTTAGTAAGACTCAAACATGGTCAGCATATGCCTACCTTATGCCCACAACTCGTGAGCACTCCAATCTCAAAATCATCCTTACAGATGATGCACTCATACTGCGCCGACTCTTCATTTTCCTGCCGAAGATTGACGAGGTAAGCATGTTTGCCTTCATACCCCTCTAAACGCTTCATGGACCTTTCCATCTTCCGCTGTTCACGCTCGAACCCTGCCACGTCAAATTTTCGATCCAGTCCCTCTTTCTCAACCGCGACGCTGTCAGAAATATGTTGCAGCTGACGATAAAACTCCAGTCGCTGATTCATCGTCGCTCGGAACATGTCTTGCTCTCTCTCGAGCTCTTTGACCGACTTCGCCTCATCAGTAGCGATCTTCTGTATTGCCGAAAGTTGTTTTTGCGCAATGGCAACCTCAATCGCGGCTCGCTCGTCCGACGCGTTGGCTTTCCACTGGACCGACGTTACCACGGATCGGGCGGCGGCGAGTGCTCCACGCAACGACACATCCTCATCTTGAGGCTTGAGTTTGCGACAAGTCTCTGCAACTTCGAGGACTAGCCCGGGTGCATGGCCTTTCTTCTCCCGGGCCTGATCCTCTGCCTGCTCCAGTTCATAGTTCAACAGGGTGTCGCGCATGCCGCTAACTGCGGCATGCCTGTGAGCGACCAAGGTACGCAGAGCCATAAAATATACGTACAGCTCATCTTGGGCTTGCGTACTTTGCTCATACTCCTCGCCCGTCGTTTCTTCTTCATCTTGGTCTACCAACGGAAGTAGCAGGATGTCGACGATTTTCTTACGCCACTTATCGATCTGCTTGGCCTGGGCATTGAGAAGGTCGCAGATACTATCCATCATGTCAAGGATTTTCTTGCCCTCGATTCCGCCCATGTCAGGCAGATCCGAGATATGTACCAATTGATGGAACGGGTTTGCAGCTTCAATGCGCCGCATCTGTTGCTGGGCCTTGTGCTGCACGTCCTTCAGCAGTTCTTTTCGGATCAATTTCGCTTGCTCATACCACTCCACCTCGAGTTTCTCCAGACGATGATACTCTTCCGAATCCGGCTGGGTCAAAGCTTCATTGGATTTGATCTGATAGTAGACAGTGCCATGGAAGAACTTGCATGTGTGCTCCAGCTCAAGGAAGGACCGTAAAGACTTGCGGATGGTCGACAAACGACCCTGTTTCTCAGAGTCCTGCTCCTCTTCGTCTTCAGACGCCTCTGCTTCAGGCTTTTGCCGCCTGAGTTCGGGCTCTTGTCTGTGCAACTGCTCTTTCTCCTCAAGGAGATCTTTCCGACAGATAGCGACCCACCTCTGCGTCTGTTCCAAAGCTTGTTTGTAGAAGGGTAACGCTGCCTCTGCACGTTTTTCTACGTCACCTGCGGAGGCTGTGATGTGACCCATGCGAACGAGGCTCAAAATGTGCTCTCTGGCTTCAGCCTTCTTCGACGTGTCGTTTTGATCGATCATGACCTCCAGAACATCATGCACAGTTCGAAGAGGGCCATCCCTCAAGCTCCCTCCGAGAGCCCTCCGATTTCTCTTTCCGACCTGAGCGTGTAGACAGGTCTGACGTAATCGCACAAGCCACTCTCGCATCTGATCGACCACCTCGGGGTCGTCTCTGCTCACGCCTTCCTGGAGAGGCTGTCCTTCCGGTGAGAGAGAACAATCTTCGCACATCTGACGCACCAACTCAGAGTAGTGTTGTTCCTCAATAACAGTGAATGGAACTGTGATTACAACACGCTTTTGCGGAGGGAGTTTCAACTCATTCCGGATCTTGTCTTTAGTGTGACGAAGCGCGATCTGGTTGAAGATTGCTCGAAATGAAGATTTATCGAGTCTTTCCCATATGGCTTTGTGTCCCGCGAACGGCTCATACCGGAGAAAAGTCAGGAAACCCCGCAAGTCTTGCACATCCTTCCTCAAGGGAGTCCCAGTCACGGCCCAGGCGTTGCACCGGGGAATAAGCCGTGCAACGGTAGCTGCTTGTGATACTCCGCTCTCGATCATTTGTGCCTCGTCTAGACACACCCGCCACCAAGATATCTGAACAAGTGGACTCTTCCGCTGCTTATACTGCTTCGCGTTACGCATAGTCCGATCCGGAGGGGGTTTGGCGAAATGGATCTCTCGGGAGAGCACCTTGTACGTTGTGATGACAACATCGTAGTGCATGAGGTGATCCACCGTAGCTAGTGACTGCTCTCTTTTTGATGCGGTGGAAGGGGGGATGCCGCTATAGAGCGTGACTTTGAGCTGAGGCGCGTGATTCTCTATTTCGTTATTCCATTGTTCGATGAGCGATGGTGGCGAGATAATCAAGGTCGCACCCGTAGGCCTCACCCAGGTCCCGGTGTAAGCATCAAGAACCGTGCTGTGCAGCTTCGGGAGTGTGCGTTTGTGATGGCACATCAGGGCAATCAACTCCACAGTTTTGCCAAGACCCATCTCTTCCGCCAAAATGCCACCCCGCAAGTTGCGTGAGGCATCAGGAATACCTTCAACGTCTGATACAATAAGACCTCGGAGGTGGCTTACGTGGATGTGCGTCCCCTGGGCATCTTGCGCAGGCCGGAAGGAGACTGGTGTCGTCAATGAAGGGACTTCCCGTTCGGTCAGCTCCCCACCCGATTTTGGGTATACAACGCCTTCACGTCGAAGCAGCCAGTCGACAGCACGTTGTTGGAAGGGGTATAGCATCGTCTCCGGGAGGCTGTGCTGAATCCTTGATGACACTTCCAGCTCTGTGGAAGGTACGTGGACCGAGTCGTAAAAGTCCGAAGGTGACCAGGTGCTTGTTTTACCGACGTCCGAAGGATAATATTTGGATAAGATTTCGAGGTCCATGCGGCCGTACTTCGTCTTGGTGCCTAGAACTTCGACAACGGGAATACCATAAGACCAGCGAATCTGGACTGTCAGTGTCCATGGTTTTGTTGCGTCCAGCGGCGGTGCAAGGGTGCATTGACAGAAACACGCCCCGGACTTAGGTTTGGCACTCGACGCGGATTTGCTGAACATGACGTTACATAAAGTTACAGCAGGTGCGAAATGCTGATCCAAGCATGTGAGGGTGCTAGTGGGAGTGGTTGCGACGATGTCCAGGGCTGGTGCAGCATTGTACGGATTCCTCAATGAGATCGAAAAGCTGTCAGTGGTCAACTTCTCGAAAGCATCAAGAGATACTATGAGCGGTTTAGTAGGGGCATCCCCGATCTGGACTCTACCCTTTTCGGATGGTATCGTGGTCGGAGGGACATGCTGCTCTAGGTCAATAGGGTCCAGGACATGCAAGCAGAGAAAACATACTAAGTCAAGTATAACTTGGCCCAAGACCGCGCTCTTGCTCTCATCAATGTCAGGTGTCAGAATAGTAGCAGCGTTGGCAAGCTTGCGTCGCTTTCGCGCTCTACCATCCTCCGCCGCTAGGGCAGCACTGTCAGTAAAGAGGCTACTGAAGGTTGAAGGATCGAATTGTATCAAATCAGTATCGACATGGCCACGTGGGCGGACACTTTGCACCTCCGCAGCGACTGCGACCGAAGACATGGTGTTGGTGGCAAGGCGATAGTGGAAGGGTAAGGACATCTGGATGGGTGGGAAAGGTGGTAATGGTTATGCCAAGGCGCTAAGCTAACACCTGCGCAGGGGTACCCGGCCCTTGCGAAAGAGAAATTCCCGGTGCCTCCAGGCTCCATGGCTGCCTGTGCGACTCTGCGACTCTGTGGCGGTGGTGGCGCGAGAAGGGACATGTAGCGTCCACGTCTGCGCGGTGACCATGCTGGATAAGAGACTTGCAGACGTCCATATCTGTGACCCATACCTACCTCAAAGTCCTCCTCCGACGCCCCGGATGCCGCCCTTCTCTTTGATGCATTCCTCATAATGGAGCCCACTCTAACTGCTCTCCAATTCGAAGGCGTGCGCATCATGGTGCCCAGAAATCCAAGATAACAGTCAACAAAGCAGCACTTCCCAAATACCCTCGCAGGCAATTTCCAGGTCGGCTTTCGCCTTGGGCGCGCTGGCGACAGTCGGCAGGGTTCATGCTCGTATACCGGTCCTGATCAGGTACGGCTTCCTCTAGAGCATATGGTTCGGGTTCGACCGGATCTCCGTCCAGTAAGGCTGAATGTGTGGTGCCAGTAGAGCTGCAAGTGGTACTTAATGGCGCAGTACTCATTCGCTCTTGCGACAGAATCATTCAGCCTCGAGTGTTTTCTGTATGGGCTCAGCCGTAGCGATGAAGTTCTCCAGCATGCCATCCAGTTTGGTGAGGTCATCCTTGCGCTTCTTGACTTCCGCAATGAGCATCTGTTTGTTCTTGAGCTTCTCCTGGCGTCGCTCTTCCAGCTTCACGCGCACTTGATATTCGTGTTCGATACGAGTCTTCATGAGATCGTGCTCAGACAGGTCTTTGTGTTCGGGGAACTGCTCCAAGAATTCCTCGACGGAGATGAGAGGGAGTTTCTTGTACTTATGACTGCACCGCTATTAGCAAAGCTCAAGAATCCCATCATGAAGTGGACGCACTCGAAGTTTTCCGCCGCAGCGATCTTGGTGACCAGACTCTGCTCCTCGTACTTGAGATTGTGCAACTGCAGAATCAAGGCGTCGTTGACGTTCCTGCTGTCCGCCGTCATGGCCTTCTCTTCGCGGACTTTCATCACACTTTGTCTGAACAGTGTCTTTATCACAGCGAGTTGCGCTCGAATGTGCTTCTGCTTTATGGCAATTTGGTCCTGAGCGGCTTTCTCTTTCTCCGTGTCGGCACGCGAAGAGGTATTCTCGAGCTTTGGATTCGCGGCCATGTACTCCGCGAGCTCATTGACCATTGCTCGGAGCTTTTGGTTCTCTTCGAACAGGCGGCGGTTGTGCGTCGTCCTGATGTGACCTCCAATATCCATGGCGGGCAAGTTCGAAGGGCCTTCTTGTGCGGTAGCGTCGATGTCCATGGTCTCGTAGGTATGCAGTACGGGTGGGTGTTTGCTGTTCGACTTCCATGTTTGGTCTAAGTTGCACGGGCCATGTATCTTGGCGGACCCTCTATCGAGACATCACTCTATGATTCAGAAATATTGACATACTGCGAAGGCTAGGTTAGCTGCACAAACAGCCTTTCAGGAAACTACTAAGTAGCTCGTAGGGCGCTCCTGAACATTCAGCTTAAGTTTAGCTTGTTCTATAGCAGTAAAGATATCCCAAGACTAATACATGCCAACCATCTGCAGCACGAAGAGAACGCGTATGCTGTTCTCGTACCGTACTAATGTTTCGAGAAGATAGGTAGCGTCGCCAGTATGCACAACTAACCAGTATCACGACGCCCTTAACAGATTCAATTTCCCGGTCTACCTAGAGCTTAGAGATAACACCACCGCCAAACGATCTACACGTACAAAGGATCGTTTCTCAACATCCAAACCTTCGCCTCCCCGTTCAAGAGAAAGAACCACACGGTGATATTTGGCTCTCCAATCACCGTCAGCTCGCAGATGTTTGGCATGCTTGCAAGCTGAATACCCTTGATCGAAATAGGCCATGCACATGCACTACGGCGATCTTCTCGGCACCAGCTCAGATAGTCATCAACGCCTCGTTCACGATTCCAGACGGTGCTTGACTCTCTTTCTTCCGACCTTGAGAACTCCAACAGGTCAGCTGGGATGGTGTATAGCATGATTATTTCATCAAAGGCTACCACGACTCGTGCACCCCAAGACAAGTCCGTAGCCGCCGTGTAGAGACGCGGCAGGGTTCCTGGCCGCGGTGACAGGAGCATGATCTTCCGAGAGAGTTCTGTTTGCGTGCCAGGCGGAGTGTCGCATCCTACGAAGAGCTGCTCGCTGGTGGGATCCGTAAAAAGAACATGTTCGCCATCGCTAAGGGGTACGGCTCGGTAGTGGTCGCAGCTGGACCGCCTGGGCGGATCCGTCCACATCCGCAATATCGCTCGTAGGGGAAAGATTTTACGAGCAATGGCCGGACGGTCTGATTCATGACTTGCGCTGGAGATCAGGCGAAGCTTCTTGGGGGAGTCAAACTGGGGCTGAGGGGACAGGAAATAGAGGTGGTCGGACGAGGTCTTGAGTGGAAACCATTTGCGGAGTCTCTCGCCGCTAAGTGCATCTGTCCAATGCAGTTCAAATCCTCCGGCGCACCCAAAGGCAACGCAATCTCGTTGCGGGCAGATTGCGACACTGCGCGGAGGATCGTCTTCTGAACATAGATGGCGGTATAAAAAGTACGTCATCCGGACACAGGGGAACACAGACTTTGCCGTAGAGCTGTCCAGCGTGCCAGAGCAGACTTGCTCGATTCGAATACCGAGCCGTTCTTTTTTCTCATAGGCGGTAACTCGCTTGGCGGTAGGGGAATTCCCGCATACGTGTACTTGGTCAAAGGTGTCAGGCGCCTCAAGCTTGTCCGTATCATCCTCGTCAGGTCGCATCAGCCAGCCCGGAAGCTCACAGACCGCACCCAGTCTTCCCTCTAGCAGAACGGCGAACGCATACCGCCCTCCGGTGATATCCATGCTCATTGACAAAACTCTTCTTGGGAACACGGCCACCGTAAGAGGCTGAAGGATGATGCCGCGTATCTGGTACACCATGATGAGTGTCTCTCGTGCAACAAGCAGAAACCGGCCGCAAGTGCTGGTCGAGAATATCAGGCCGGCGCCACTTCGATCGTGAGGATAGAGAGACCCGTTTGCCAAGTCCGCAAATGAGGCATGTGCAAAACTGGCGGAGAACTCCGGATCAGGCCTTGCTTCTGGGCCCGTAAATATGACTGGCAGCCTTCTTGTCTCTTCTTCAGGCGGCTTTTTGAAGGCATCTGCCAGCGACCGGTCAATCAGCGCACATTCCCTCGACAGTCTTCGGCTGAGGAATTCCTCTTCAGACACGGTCCCTCTCGCAGCCTGGAGGTTCTTGCTTCTCTCTAGTGTCAGATCCTTCTCTGCACTGCTCCACCAGCCTCCTCGTTTGAGCATGGCCGTAAGCAACGTTCTGCAGAGGCTTGCCTGCATCCACGTTTGGCATGTGCGCCTGGCTGCGTCCAAATCGCGAGGAGTAAGGTAGCTGTAGATATGTTGCAAGATCTCGACGGGCAAAGAAGTGGACGGCGCACGGTCCGTAGAGGCAGGGGCAGTCAGTTTCCGTTGATTCGAGCGGTGGACACCATTTTCTACGATTTCGGACAGCGGCGGGGGGTGTATGAGACCATACGGTGCTATTTTCAAGGCAGGCAAAGGAACCAGTGTAGATAATTTCAAGGCAGGCAAAGGAACCAGTGCAGACACCATGTCGGCTACTCCTCGGGAGATATGGATCTGCGAAGACGTCGTGTAGGAAGAGAAGACAGTAAAATAGTAGGAGCAACAATTTGTAATGTAGACAGGTTATTGCGAATGCAATTAAGACAAAGCGTAAGTAATAGGCAGGACAGAGTTTGATGATTAGGGGTTAAGAGGTCGAGTGAAGTTGATGATCATGGGATAAGAGGTCGAGTGAAGTTGAAGGTGTCCATTACCAGGACAGGGCAGTAGCCAGGTACGACTGCACGGATGACAACTTCCAAATACGCAAAGGGGTATAGAACAGCAAAGACCGCAAGAGTATCCACGAGGAAAAGAGAAGGCGCGAAGGAGGCCTTGGAGTCAACCATCACTTACAGATACCATTGCAGTGCCTATGCACCATAATCTCCGTTCTCACTATGCGCCGAGCCGTTCTCTGACCTTGTGCGCTTCTTCGCAATCCATAGATCATCCAAGCTTGAAGATAGTCAGTATCGTCTGCATGCACTGCGGATAAATCTGCTTACGGCATCACCAAGCTGGGGCTTTCGAACCGAGTGCCACACTCTCTTGCTTCATCCACAGTCTGACGCCGTACAAAGCCGCGTCGTTGCTGTTGACCAGCGGAAAAAGCTTCTTCCTGCACCGCCCGCCCTAAGTCGGAACGTTCGTTACACCGGAGACTCCTCAGAGCAATGAACTTCATCAGAGGACGATACGTCCGGCTGTAGACGTAGGCAAACCACAGCGTTCCGCAGATGAGGGGTGCAATGAGGACGGAGCGTTTGAAGGCCCCTCTGGTGGCTAACTGACCAGCCATCGTGACTTGGAAAAGTACTGCGCCTGCAATAAGGCGGTCGCACATCATCATCCAGCCCCTTCCAGTGGAGTGTTGTCTGTGCTCCATGGCATACAGTAGTTGGTACTTGTGAACGAAATGGCCGATCATGAAGTAAGCAAGACCGGCGAGCAGTACCTTCCATGAGTCCTCAAGCACGCTGTAGACCATGCAGATGATGAAGATGAGGATGGTCTGCGGGAGAAAGAAACCATAGCTGAAAACTGGAGGCTGGACTAGTTCCGCATAGTCTGGATTTTCGTCAGCCAGTGGTCTCGCATATGTGTGTAAGCCTACCTCTGGGCGTTTTTGCACCCATTAGGTTGATGGGATACAAGGTGAGTGAGCCGATCTCCATAAGACGCAAAGGGAAAAGGCCGAATGCCTGCAGGATGATGAAGTTGGTATAGAAAGTGAGGAGCTTCCTTAGAGACTCGGCGATAGCTGTGGCTAGCGTCGTTGCATTGTTGAAGTTCTTTCCAAAACGGTCGATCATGTCCACGACATTCGAAGCCGTTCCCAAAGCTGTGAACAGAATGAAGAAGTTGAAGAAAGTGAAGAAAAAGTTCTTCGAGATGATGGACAGCTCAACGTCGCCTTGTGAGATCATGCCCTGTTGGTTGGCGAGCCCTAATGAGCTGTCAGCACAAGAATACGACAGCGGCCTATTAACGCACAATCGTATAGATATGGCACAGCAACGTTGAGCAAGGTGAGAGCCAACGTCGGTAGTTGAGTGTTGACAAGGGACTCGATATTCTCATGCTCATCCAGGAAGTACGCTAGGCCGGGGAAGTAGTAATGTACTGAGCAGGTGTTCAAAGCTGCAGCGATAGGAAAGAGCAATACTGTCCACAAGATGCTGAGTATCCCGATGAAGGCAGTAATGGACCAAGCCCGGATCATTCTCTTGGATCGTGGTAAGTATGTATTTGTCCAGACGACATCCGGGGGCGCCGGGCTACTGTTCGCAAGTAGCTGGAGGGGTGAAGGGTCGAGCACTGCCTGTATTGCCATTTGCGCGCTTGCGACGCTGTCCATTGTTACGAAAGCCAAGGGGGTTGGCTCGAAGTCCTTCTTTCTGAGAGTCTTAATCTTTTCATCCAACCTGCGCAGTTTTTCCTCGTAGTAATCTATGGCATCCACATTACGGTATCTCAACTTGAAGCGGCCATACCAGATCTTTGCGGTGGGTCGGCTCCGTGAATAGGGCACGTTGCCATCGCGTTCGGTGTTGTTGTCGTTGAGTAGTCGGGTGCTCTCGCTGTGGTCGTCGTGATCATCGATGCCTGGCCCTGGGGGTGACGGTTGCACGATTGGAAGGGTCTCAAGGCTGCGCTCAACACGTCTCGAACCGAGATATATCGTCCATGCTTCTTCAAGCTTCCTTAGTACTCCATTTCGCTGTATAACCGCGTCATCCAGCTCTTTCCAGTCCTTGCATAGGGTGACACTTTCGACCTGACCCAGTTCCAAATCTTCAATGAATTCTTTGATTTTGTCTTCGGACCGAAGCTGAGGTGGGATGCCTGAGAGCCGGATAGTACGGTCGGTTATCGTTGTTTGACTACCCAAGTATTCCTGTCGTATGTCGATGACCTTCCGCGTCTCTGCAACGATTTGATACATTATCAAACCCGTGAACAGGTATGCGAAAACGATATACATCCACAGATAGTCCGTATAGTAGTCGTATCCGCTCGGGACTTCCAACCATGTTGACCGTGCGTCAAGGTTCGGCGCCACCGGGTTATGAGTTTGCGCATTAGGAGGTTTCTTGGGTTTAGTATCTTCTCTCTCTTTATGGGTATCATGCACGGGTTTAATGACGGCGAGGGCGAAGAATAGGGTGACGAGGAGGAACTTTATGGCCATTTTGTAGAAAGCGAGGTACTATGCGCACTTAGCAGACAGCCCGACACAGACTCGGGACTTGACTCGGTACCACATAGGCGTCCAGACCGGCGGAGGCCAGTACTTGCTCCTCTGTTATTCTCCATAAAGGAAGTATCCAGTCAAAGAAACCGTCTGGTAGTTCGGGTAGAGCGGTCGAGTGTGTGTTTTGCTTCTTGCGCGCAGCGTACAGTCCCTTCCAGCGGGGCCGAATAAACTGAGGTCAGTCAGCACGCTTGCTGTTCTTTGCAGCAGAAGATTGCAGTTACGCAAAAGAACAGGAACGCGGCTAAGCCGAGCGTCACGGAGAGGGAGATCTGGATCCACACATCGCGGGGTCTCGCGGTGCCCAGGATCTCACCCGGGTCCTTAGGTGTGCATAACTTGTCGCGTTCACCATCTCCTATCATGTCCTAAGGTTACAGCGGTAGAGAGATCCGATCGATAGGATGCGAGGTTGAATGTATGTGTGGATGTAAGAACACTGAATGCAGCCAAGGCACGTCATAATGCTGGCCGGGTGACTAAGCAGGGCTGTGTCGGGTATCCCCTGCTTCTAGATACCCTATTAATATCTGGGGTAGACGGAAATGGTCAACAACATTGTTCTCAGCCTCAGGATTGGATCTATTGACAAGACTCCACTTCTATCCCGTTCTCGAGTTCTCCAACTTCATGACAAGGATGTCCTCTGCGCCAGCAGCGGTGAGCTGGTCCATAGCGACAGCGATATTCTTCCTCTCCACCATGACTGAGACCGCGACCCAGCCTTCCTCCTCGAGTGTGGTGATGGTCGGCGCACGCTTGCCTCGCGTTATCTTGCAAGCGGCTTCGAGCTGGCTCCGCTTAATGTTATAGGTGCACAGCACATACTTTTGAGCAGCTTGAAGTGGTCAGTAGATGATCGAATCGCGGACAAAATCCACTTACTGATGACACCTCGGATCCGGGCCGAGATGAGGTCAACCAACTCGGGCTTGGATGGCTGTTTCGACTTGATCAGGATGGCACTTGTATCGACAACAGTAGAGATGGCCTTGAGGCCTGCAGCACGCATGGTCTCTCCGGATTCGACAAGATCCACAATGCCATCTGCGACGCCGAGAGCGCAAGCGGCTTCGACACTTCCGCCCACAAACTTGATCTTCGTCTTCAAGGGCGCATCCGCGCTGCCATTGCCGCCAGCTTGTTCCGCCTCCAATTTCCTGAAGTAACGTTCCGTAAGGTTCGTGAAGCTGGTGACCACGTTCTTTCCGATCAAATCCTCCGGCCTCTGAAGATCGCCCTTTGCCGGCACCTGGACCTGCAGCTTGCATTTCCCAAAGTCCAGATCCAGCACCTCGGTGACGCCTGTGGTCTCCGTCGGGGGAGCTATGCACTCATGCTCTTCCACCTGGTCCCTCCCAGTGATACCCAAGTCTACTCGGCCCTCACCCACGAAGGTGGGGATATCGGCGGCGGGGAGGAAAATGAGTGCAAGAGGGTGGTTCTTCACGAGGGCGATATCCAGGCGCGAGTGGCGGTGGAATTGGATGTCCGAGCCGTGAAGAAGGTCAAGGCATGCCTGGTGCAGGCGGCCCTCTGAAACTTGAGTCAGTACGTGGTCGGCACAGCGCGATTGCATGAAGGCATACTCTTGGGGACGGCGAACAACAGCCGGTCGCTCAAACTGGTTCCCAATGCGTCAGCGATGATGGGAAGCTCTCGACTCCATGTACGCGGCTGATGCGGCCTCTTTGGAACCTCGTCCAGCCAGGTTCCGTTTTCCATGGGTGCGAATCTAGGGTGCAGGATGTCTTCGGGGAGTGGATAACACGTACTTGTTGACCAGATCCATGATTGGCACTATTGACACAGTGCAGTCACAGTGTCAAGCGCGGAGGTGAAGTCGTGCGTGCGTAACTGTTGAATGCGCAGGCCTTGCGGTCGGTAACCCCGTCGGATATGTCAATTGTAGAGGTAAGTAATAAATTACGGCCTCGTGGCGGTTCTGAAGACGATTGTAAGCTCTATGGCCGTTCCAGTTGCGGTTTCAATAATGGAGCAGATTTCTTCGAGAGGGGTTATTGGTGACGTTAGTAGACGAATTGTGGAGCTCGCAAATCAGGAAGAGTCTTGGTCAAAGAGGTGGGAGCAAAGCACCGCAGAACAAAAGGCAAAGTATATTGGAGATCACGTACATAGAATCCGAACAGAGACGCGTGGTGAAGTGTATAAACTTCCAGCTGCCGATCTGCGGACGTTGAATCATCGCGAGGCGCCAATCAGCAAATGCCCCTCTCTTCCGGATGCGGTATAGCGAGCACAGCCACAGGCGGTGTGAGTGGGCAGAAATATTCGCTTAGCGGGGAGGCGCAAACCCCGGCCTCACCATCGATTTTGACCTTGTAGCCCCGACGCCGATTTCTCAACCTACGACGCAGACGCCTACGACTCCCGGTTCATCCATCACCCGTCCCGCCGCACCGCAAACACAAATCCGTTCGTCGCCCGCCCGTCGAAGACCGCGTCCGGCTGCTAATCCGGCTCCCAGTCACAATGGATACCACCAAGGTCCCCGTCAAGCTCGTCAAGGTCACCCGCGGTATGTGCTCTCGCAAGTTCAGGCGTACGACCAGATTCTAACTCTCTGCGCAGTTCTCGGCCGTACCGGTACGTAATGCGATTCCAGCGACGAGCGAAACGAAATTCACGGACACGCGTCTAACATGCTGCCAGGCTCCCGCGGCGGTGTTACCCAGGTTCGCGTCGAGTTCATGGACGATCAGACCCGCAGCATCATCCGTAACGTCAAGGGCCCAGGTGCGACCGATCCACTTGAAGAAATAAATCAGAAGGCTAATTGGGGAACAGTCCGCGAGAACGACATCCTCTGCCTGCTCGAGTCTGAGCGTGAGGCCAGGAGGCTGAGATAGAGAAGTCGAGGTGATGCGGTGGTGACGAATCAATCAACGGAGAAGATGATACCGACATGGGAAACGAATATGGCGTGGACCGGTCTTGTGCATTACCACGGATTTTTCTTCTAGCAGGGGCGTGGTATTAAGCATCCATTGCTTCTCTCAATACAAGCTCTGTCTCGGTTCTCAGCATCCATTCACTTTTGTCGCATTGCCGGGATATGCAGTTGCTCGGACCCAACCGGACCATGGATACTCGACAGACATATTCCTCTGGCCTTCTCACAAAATCCGTGCTTCAAGAAGGCCTGTCCCTATTACAATCCGCTCTGTTGTTCGTTATACTACTAACTTGCCGTATGCCTGTGTTATGAGCCCTCGCTGTGCAATATGCCAGTATATACAGCCATCGGACTACTGATAGCGGCGAGCTGAGCGCACGTCAATCTAATCACGCAGGAAGGTGGGAGTCGAACCACATTTGTCGACTACTTTTACCCAAAACGACCGCCGGTGCCCAAGCAATATTCGAAGCAGTCTCCCAGAAATTCAGGCCTCTCAACGCGAATCGTCACATGTACTTCAAAGGACCATGCGATACGACGAACCTCTGCGTGTATGTCGACAAGCATCCAGATCGAAAATCATTCCAGTAGGGCAGGTGTAACATTCTGAGGTGTCCCTAGCCTGGTACCGCTGGAGGTAAGCGCCCATCTTGACTAGCCTGCACTCAGATGTCGCATTGACCGCAATGCTGTGACGCTTTCCCTGCAGAATTGAGTACCACTACATCAATTGAAAAGGTAGTGACCGCCTGTTGAGGACACTGGGAGCCTAAGGTGCACTCAAGATTGTACTGTTAACACTGTCGCCTCCAAACTATCAGCGAGTCCCTTCAAGGCTCGCCCTCACCGCCATTGGTTATGGTGCCTGATCCTTCCCAATTATCGACCCGTCAGTGCCCGCCATGTTTTGCAGCCCTGCTGTATGTCCTCGTCTCAAAAGAACCCTCCAGACTACTTGGTCCTTCACCATATCTCTCGTGGTCCCCACCAGGAGAGTGAGTATGTCCAGATAACCAACCGTCATCATTTCCGTTCTCGCGACCACTGAACATCC
Organism: Sporormia fimetaria CBS 119925; assembly: GCA_010093795.1. Classification (NCBI taxonomy): domain Eukaryota; kingdom Fungi; phylum Ascomycota; class Dothideomycetes; order Pleosporales; family Sporormiaceae; genus Sporormia; species Sporormia fimetaria. Next base: position 550,936 of record MU006565.1, read on the forward strand.
TGCGAAGCCTTCTTCTGATGCCTCCCTGCGGCCTCTGCGTGTGGTGACCGTATCGTCCGCCTTCATGCTCTCTCCGCACACCAGAGCCACTCGGTAGCACCTCCGTCTCCCGGCCTGGGGAATATGCTACATCGTCAGCATATCCAACATCGCTTCCATGAGTACTCCGAACAGAACTCGGCAGCGAGCGAGCACAATACGGGCAGACGGGGATACCAGCAGCAGCCTCATCCGTCACTACAGGTGACACTGATCTGGACGTCCTATATAACGGACTCAGGCTGTCCCTCGCCCGCAACACCCTAGCAAAACCCGAGGGTTCGTCATCGGAATCAAGGATATCGTTGTTCTCGAGGATGTCGTTGTCATCAAGAATTTCGCTCTCATCAAGGATATCGTTGTCATCGAGTCGTCCGCTGAAGGCCCATTCTAGTTCGTACGCATGACCGCGGCAGTAGAGTGGTGTTTGCGGCTCCGTTCCTGGGAGTGGATTGCGCGGTTCACGGGTTTCATAGGCGCATAGGACTGTGACGCCGTTGGGGTACATGTGATATACCTGGCAGCAGCGACGTCCAGAAGGGTAGAATTGTTGGAGTGGAAGGGGATCATGCCCGGAGTGTAGAGGGTCTTCGTGGGAGGTGAGATCGTAGGGCATGGTGTAGGCTCTTAAAGGTGGGCTGATGATGTTCGATGCAGGGTGGGTTAGACTATGCTATTGAGCGTGTTGCTTCTGGTTGAACAGAAGTAGCTCTGCATTTATACGATCAACAGCGACAACACGGTAGTTCCACGTGGGTAGACTGTGCGGTGTCAAGGTGGTCACTGTTGGCTAACATTGAACGAGCAGATGACTGTTTACAACAATGCAGTTCGTCATTTGTTGCCCATATGCCACGACCACTCGACCAGTCTCTCGTTATTGAATCCCATCGAAGTGAACGGTGCGACTTTATTCGACGGGTCGGGGGTGATTTGGCAATCGATTTGAACCCTGGTGCAGCCAATTTCATACCCAGAAGTAGCATTCACTCACTGACAACGATTTCAAGCTTGTGAGTTCCTATCGGAAAGCAGCTTGACGAAACCATAATTTCCGTAAGCTTTGGCTCTGAGTACTAAACTAACTCATCGTAAGCAAAAGCTGGATATAAGCTAGAGCACCCTACGTTTATGAGCTCCTTGACGCATCCTCAACAATCCTTCTTCCGTCTTTCTTAGTTGTGCCCCCTCCCCTATGTTACATACCTATTATTAGGGTACCTATTAAACTGTGCTGTAGATTGTACTAGCGTATAAAGAGAGTAGAAAGAGAGCAATCCTACGTAGAAAGGTTATTTAACTTTAGGGCGCCCGTAATCTGCAAAGGCAACGTAGGCTGCACGAACAGCTATATAGGATGCTTCTACATAGCTCGTAGTTACAAAGGGTAAAGCGTAACCTAAGAGCCGTCGCGCTAATTGCCGTCGTATATGTTAGCATAGGTACAAAGGGTATGTATGCTCTTGCGTTGCAGGAAAAGCGAGATATAAGCTAGAGCACTTAATAATTACGAGCTTGTTAACGCATGTAGAACAATCCTTTGACCTTCACTCTGAAAAGCGATGCGCATTTCACATCCGCGCATGCTTTAGTTGCGGCCGAAAAAAAGTGCAAAAACATACAACACCACGCTATTCGCATGTGGTCACCCACCATACTACTCAACGGGCGCTAAGTGGCTTGTATTTGGTCGATCGGACGAGAGGCCTAATTTTCCGCTTGCTATGGTCGTATGTGATACATACTGCACATTCACCCTATTATTATTACGCAATCTCAACATAGCATAACATCTAACTGTCTTTTAGAACATAGATGAATCGACCACGTGGAAACAGGATTCGCCTGGCGACAGCTTGATCTAGAACCTGCTCGGCTTTGAATTCTGAGCGGTGCTCGATTAGCCGAAAGCTTGGAATGTACCGAGGAAACGGTGTCGGCGCTGCGCTGGGCAAACCCCAAGAGAAATAGTCGAGATGCCAACCAAGTGGTGGTTCGATTTGGGGACCGAACTTCGGAGACCTTCGGAGATGCAAAAGAATTTTCATCTGATAAGATCATGAGTTCACAAATGTATAAGCTAGCTGAGTCGCTAGTACGCTTAGTTCTAGGCGGGCATCATACCCTATGGTACGCTAGGGTAGGGTACAAGCAGCACCCAGTACTACCGTTCCAATCGGAAGCAACAACGAATCTACTGGCGTCCTCGTGTCGTGCACATGCTGTTGCTTTTCTCCACTCACCATCACGAAGTGGAGTAGCCTGGCGACTCAAGAACGCTCCCAGTCGATGGTTCCGCACTTGGCAATGGTCCTACCATTGCGCCAGCTTCTTGTTCGGCCTTATCAGATGGTACCTTGGGTAGTACTGTGTACTGGTTTTGGGGAACATCGAGGAGTATAAAGTCATGGCCAGATCTCACGATGCGTTTCCATCTTCCAGTGATACAAAGCTTCCACGCGTCTCACTTTCCCTCACACTTCATCATGCATTTCCATCTGGCCTCTGTTCTTCCTCTTCTCTTTCTCTCAGTCCAGGCTCATGTAGCCCGTGACGATGACAATGGTCATGGTGACGGTGAGGAAGGCTCCTCTATGGGCCCGGTGGCATTTATGTGGCCTCCGGACCGCCCCTGGGCAGACTCCCACGACAACATTAGGCCTTGTGGAAGCGCTGCAGGCGTTGGAGAGAGAACAGTATTCCCTCTGACTCAAGGATCGGTTGCTCTCAGTATCGCCGACGAGGCTATGCATGTCGCCTTCAGGATCGCCTACGGAAACAGTATGTCACGACATTTGTGCACTGAAGAAGGCACTGACAAATTGCTCCCTAGATCCTACAACTCAGAACGCCTTCGCAGACCAGGTCGTCAACAACATCACCGACATCGACCCTGGACACTCTTGCTACAAGTTGAACCAACTTGAAGGCATCACCGCTGGCACCAATGCCACGATCCAATTGGAGTACTGGGCAGAGTACGAAGGCGAGAACAACGGAGAGCACCAGTCTTTCTTCGCCTGCTCCGATATAGTGAGTCTGGAATGTTCTATTCTTCGAAAGCCACTCACAATCTTCCGCAGACCTTCGTCGAAGCCAAAGACTTCCACCTCCAAGTCCCTTGCTTCAACGTCACATCCGACGACTTCAACGCCCCTATCCCGACCCCCAAGGCCGGTTACAAAGACTCCAATGCATCAACCCCACCCGACTCTTCAGACTCCTCGTCTGGTGGCCTCTCGGGTGGAGCCAAGGCCGGTATCGCTATTGGTGCTGTGGTGGCCGGCCTCCTTGTGATTGTTGGCGTTGCACTCTTCTTGTACAGGAAGGGCAAGCTAGCTGGAATCCGACGAAGACAAGCATATGAGATTCGCGCGCAGAAGCTGAACGCGATGCAACAAGGTCCATCGACTGCATCTGTTCAGCAGGTCTAGGGGGAACGAAATGATGTGACGGAATGATGCGACGTAAGAACGCGATTTACGATGTGATGCTGTAATATACAGCTATGAAATTATGTAGATATGGAACAAAGTCGATTTACCTCAGCCCAGCTGGGTACTTTCCTGGCCTGTTTCCCTCAATCATTGTTTGGGCGGCTGATGTGGATAATCATAGTACTCCCACCCGCTGACCCCGTGAAATCCGTCGGCCCCGGCGAAGTTTGCGAAATTTTTCTTTGCGTTGTGATTGCGTTGATATCCATTGTAACGGTGTGGGTAGGCTTGACTTCGTGGGGGGTTGTCGCATTGGCGAGGAGAACTGCAACCCATTGTTTGTCGCGTTTCTTATGTTCGTGTGTGGGAAGTGGGCTGGTTGATATTTGGAGGGTGGAATCCCGAATATTCTTGAACACTGCGCTTGGCTTGGAAATGCGCTGATGGTCAGGGAAGAACCTACTTTTGTATGAGTCGCTTGTGTGAAGTGAAAGCTTTGGAGTAGAGTCACAGTTTCCTGTATGGAAATATGTGTGAAGAGGCAGTGCTCCATGAGTGGACATGGCACGTGAGCGCGTGGTGAGTGGACGATGCGGAGTGTGAAGTTCTTGAAGTTTTCTTTGAGACAGACGAGTTGTGTTTCTGGTGTTGAGTTTGTTTGGGGTCCTGGCAGATTCAACCAACGGGCATTTTGTCAATACTAGCAGACTGTAGAGTGTGAAAGTTGAAAGTATACTCATTCTAGATAGAGGAAATCCGAGGAGTCTCGTCTGAAAATATGCTGGTACTGGTTGATGAGGGCTCTGCGATCGGAAGGGCTTTTTTCTCAGTTGAATGTAACCTGGCAATGCATGTCCTACTAAGGACTTCGGGTTAGATCTACCTCGATAGCATAGAAGTCACAGTCATATACGTACTGCCTTCACAAACATCGACACAACACATGTGTGGTCACAAACGCTGCCGCATACATGTACTGGTGATGGTTCTCTCGGAGGGCTTCACTTCATCAAGACAGAAGTCCAAGATTGCAGGTGAGGTCAATATGGGGCTCGCAAGGATCTTGCAATGCTGGAAGTCACACCCAGAGATCCGGCAGTGTCACTTCCTATGCTGTTCGCTTCCGTCCACTCTTTCCTTGTTGAATCTTCTTGCCATATACTGAAGAAAGAGCTACCCCGAAGGTTCCCAATCCTATTACTCTCCTCCTTTACACAACTCAAAACACCATCATCACTATGACCCATCCTCGCGACAATTCAATCCAACCCCCTACTGCACGTTACGCCACATCTTCTCAACATCGGTATTTTACGGTCGAGCAAAAAGGCTTAGTAGTGCTGGCAGCGTTAGGCTAGTCATCCATCCGCCAAAAGCAATCCCACCCGCCCTGCTTTCCCAATCCACCTAGCTCAGCAAGCCGTCTACTCAGCCCTGAAGAACCCGACACCGGTGTGGCACAGCAGCGTTCCCATTCCGGAGCGTCGGAGCTCCCCCACTGACACTCTCCTCGCGACGTAGCACAACGACAAAGTACAATACGTGCTCCACCCACAGTCGGGTCTGGGTCTACATGCGGAATGTCGAGGTGTGATAGCCTCAAGCTTCAACGCTCGTGGCGACACACTGCATCAGGTCCTCCGGTCCCCTACGGCAGACGGACCCTCGGGAAGGCTCTCCCGACAGCCCCGTGAGTCCCAGAAACCAGTTGAAGCATCCACGTCTCAGCCGCTGTAACACAGCATGAGGGTTGCCATGCGTCTGGAGGATCTACCGTAAAACCGACCATGCCCGGGAACACCCCGAGGCATTAGGATGAGGCTACCGGCAGCCGCGCAAGAGGTCGGCCTTTTCCTCAGCAAAGAATTTACCCTTAGGCCTATCGTCATGATAGTAAGTAGACATACCACCTCATCGTCACCGCATTCCTCCGCCCTTTGTATCTCACCCGTGCCCGTTACACACCATATAGCACCTTCAGCCACCCAGCGCCAAACCCCGCCGCGTCGTGTCACCTCCCCAAACTCTCCCTCGCCCCAACGACCACGGCTCGGCAGCACCAATAGCAAGGGAGTCCCGAGAAGCGGAAACGGGAGCCGTTTCCAATCGGGCCGAAAAAACGTTGTTGGGTTTTTGCTTTTTGCTGTTCCACGGGCTTTCTTCCGACCGAATGGGAGAGGGAAACTCTAATCCGATATATGAGCACGACTCCCGGAATGTGGGTCCTTTGTGTGATGTGAAGTGTTTCGGGGTTTTGTTTTTGCGAGAACTATTGCTTTGTTTTCGTGAGTAGTGGAGCGCTGGTGCTTGGAGTGTGGCACAGAGGGTTCCCAAGGGTTGTTGGCGGGTGGATGAGGGTGAAGTTGTGATGATGAGGTAGACTATTGTACGTAGCGAGCATCTAGTTACATTATCTGTGGGGCATTTCCATGCCGTCTTTTCCATACCCTAGGGTAGCTTTACAAAAAGGAAAAACATACTCTATCGATTATATTCGCAGTCTAAAACTTCCCATCTCTGATATTTTGCTCCCTACAGAAACTCAAATCATCATACCGTGTACTTCCAGCCATGCGGCTGGTACATCTGACCCGAAATCGCCAACACACCACGGTCCACGACCCGAGCAAAGGGCAGCGACGCCCGCAGGGAGCGAGATGCTGGACCCGCTGTGCCGCTTCCCCACCTTGGCACGCGGTAACGATCGCACGCTAGGCGATCCGGCGTCCAGAGCGGGGTTAGCGAGAGCGGGTCAAGCATGGGGAAAAGCAGGATGGGGGAATATCGTGACGGGCGAATATCGAATGCATGTCGTGTAGACTTGGACAAGTCTCCCAAGGTTCGCATCTTGCATGAGTGGGGCTCTTCATCACAGCTCCAGCTTTGCCGCCCGCTTGTGAGGCCCGTTACTGGCGTAAGTGGAAGCTAGAGGTGTGGAGATGATATCGTCTGTGTGACATGCGATAGTGACATGAGCCGGGTCGGATGATCGGTTGAAGAGATGTGGTAAGATGAGGCGGGAATAGACGATGTGGGTGATTGAAAGCCTGCAGCCTCAGAGTCCATGAGATGCGGTCATTGCAGCCGAGAAACAATGATTTGGCAAACCTCAAGCTTTCAGCAAACAAACCTTGGAAGATCTCAAAACCCGAAACCCTATCCCACGACAGGCAGCCAAGCAGCAACATCATTGATCCTGAGTTACAAGAATAGCAGACGGCAAGGAAAATTACAAAAAGCAAAACCGCATCGATCCAAAGCAGATCCCCTTTTCCCGGCCTCTGCAACAAAGTCGGACCAAACGGAGAACCCCCGCAAGCGGCAATCCATCGTCCCGCGCCTTCAAGATCTTCATCCTTGACAGAGAAAAGGACCGGCGCGCTGCATCAGCCTGCATAACGATCTCGGCACCCATGTTGGATGCCAGGCGAGATCATAGGCCAAGCCAAGAAGGATGCGCTAACATTGCGTCTTCACTAACTCGTTCAAGGCAACGCAGCCAAGCGTCAAGAAGCGAAAGCGATTTGAAATGTATCACGACGCTAAGAGACAGGTGAACCACATGTGAGGAATGCGAGAATTATGAGGTGAGATAAAACCTCGAGGGTTTGGTTACCGAGTACCGGTAGGTCGAGGGCGATGCGGCTGGAAATTGTGGCTGGTTCTAGTAGGATGCACCCAAGACGGGTAGATGCATGTCAAACATGGCGGCTGTGGTTCTAGGCCGACGGAGAGGATGCAGCATGCAGGGTGCATAGAACCAAAATGCGAGGCTAGTGCAGGGTACAGGCTATGAAGGACCTGACGAGCCGTGAAGAAGCCGAAATCCTGCTGCCTTCGCGTGTCATTGGATGCTGTGACAGTGTGGCGGTAGAGTGAGTCGTTACGGTTACGTCTTCGTTCTCGTATGCGCGTCCAAGGGTTGATAGACTTCGTTGAAGTACATGAGATACCGCGTAAGAGACGTGTGGCTAATATACATCCGCATCATACTTTTGGTGCGTCGGGTGTATGTGTGATGAGAGTGACCAAGGGGTATCGAGATAAGAGAAAGAGATAGGAAGCACGCCTGTGGGCCATGCCACAGGACCTGAAAGAGCACGTCGTGCATCATAATACATTGGTGGCCAGCAGATGAAGTAAGAGTATGAGGGTTCCTCCAGGCAAAGATGCCGATGATATGCGACGCTAAATAGGGATGGGTATATGGAGTTTGTGTGCAGTGGGAAAGAAGCTTCCACTCCTGTTAGAGGGGCCTGTTGTTCGTGAAGTCAGGCTGATGTACGGAAGATATGAAAGTCTAGCCTTGCCAGGTCGCAGCGGACTAAGAAGAGCATGGGCGTGTATTGGCGCTGTTGGGATGGGACAGAATTTCGAACATAACCACTGCTTTATTCCAAGGAATTCTGTTGCCGTTAGTTGCCACCCTATGCAAAAGTCGTTGAAATCTTACTGTGTCTCAAGTTCCTCGTGGTTTGGCTCCTCGGCAGCGGTTTGCGGTGGTTGGAAGGAAGGCGTAGGGTCAGCTTGTGCAAGCGTTGCTGTATCCGGCGTGACCTTGCGCGACTTGGAAGCTGAAGCGGCGTCGTCTGAAGGGGAGGAGGGGGATTTGCGCTTGAGCGACGGGGTATTGTTGCGAATTGGAGATGATCTCCCCGAGCTACCAGGAACTCCAGCGTTATGGAGCTTGGAGGCGTCTTCGCTTTGACTGGCACCAATCGGGCCTTCTTTGAAGGATTCTGTAACTTGAGATACAGAAGCATTTGCATTGCAGGTTTTGCACGAAGGGTCGCAGGTGCGCGCCGGGACAGGCATATTTGCATTGGGATACACACCCTCAGCAAGAGTGCCCCGAGGCGCATCTCTCTTTGCGAAATCTTTCGTGTTGTCCTGAAATTGACGTAGTGGCGAGCTAGGCGGTGGCATGCTCTCCGCACTGTTTGCACGGCCAGGGCCTGGCCCATTGCTCGAGCCAGCCTGAGGATGAGCCTCGACAGACAGTCTGGGAGTCGGGGCGGGGGAGATAGGGGCCGGTCTCTCTGTAGCCGGACGCAGCGGCACCAACGGGCGCTTTCCGCTATGTGGCGGGGGCTTCTGTGCCTGGGGAGGGGTCATAGGGTGGTAGGGCTGGAACTCGTTCTCAGGACGAGCTGGTCGTGCCGCTTGATCCTGTTGGCTTGGAGGTCCATCTTCTGGGCCACTACCAATGTCAGCAAATTTCTCTAGGTACACCACCTGACAGCGAACGGTGAAGGCTCCACTGTCCAACAGGAGCATATCGACTTACATATTGTGGTGTTTCTGAGGCGCGTGGGGTATCCAGGTCGCCATATGAGGATATGCTGGGGTAGGCGGACTGTTCAGCGCTGTGGTGGGAGGAGGAGTAAGAGGGTTGTGGGCTGAATATGACGGTGGAGGACCATAGGCAATGGGTGGTTTCCCACTAACTAACTCGGAGCATGAAGGGAGCGAGCAATTGGCAGCGAGGAATGAGGTGGTCGTGTTTGGCCTCGGCGGTGCTGGCTCTGGGCCGAGGAGGCGATGGATGTCGCTCCCCATTGCTCACGAGGAGGTACGGGCACAACGAGAGGGACTCGAGGAGCGGGCGGCGTAGTCGTTATGGGGCACTTCATGAGTGGCCGGCAGCGGGCAGAGGCAGCACACGAGGAGTGCAGCAGGCGGAGTGGGAGGTGCTCCGGTCAGTCCGGACTCTCTGGCAGGCGGCGGATCGCACCTCTGAGGCGGCAGAAGTGGATGGGCGTGATGGGATGATGAAGAGGAGCGTGAGGCAGACGGGGCAGGGTGGTCGCCAGCAGCGGAGGCAAGCGAGAGGCGGCTTCTGATTCGGCGGGGACCTCAGGCTCATGTATGCAAGGCATAGCGGGGAAACGGCGAGCAAACCGGGCCGTGACAATCCAAACAATTCGCCATCCGTTCCGAGCCCTGGACAGCTGGGGGAGAGCGGAAGCTGGGCGGACTAACCGCGACTCTGGACAGGACGCTGGGCGGAGGGCGCGCTATCGTATGGGGGCGACCCGGGCCGCTCGCTGGGGCGCTGGACACGCTGCAGTCTGTGCCAGCAGGGTTCCCACTGTGGGTCTTCAACTGCCGGTCTCCATCAGCGGCGAAGCGAGGAACGGAGGACGACGCCGTGTGGTCCAAGGTTGTGTTCGGGGTCTTGTTGTGCTACCTGGTGTTGGGTCGTGGTCGTGCCGGGGACGTTGCTCGGCTGTCTGCTCCTCAGCTGTCGAGTCTGCAAGAGAACAGGCTGACGGGCGCATCACAGCAGGATTCGAGTAAGAGCTGCGGCGCTGGGCGGTTGGACGGTGCTGGCGAACGGTGGGTGCCGCGTGTGCATGCAAGCAAAGTGTCACAGCTCCGGGGGGTGTGGCCTTGGAGTCTTGGACTGCAGTCCGGAAGCAGCACCGTCGCCACGGCCGGCCTCCCTGGAAAGCCGAGTGTCATCGTTCCGGGGCTGTTCGGCGGTCCGAGCATGCGACGTGCATGGAGGAGTTCAAGGTTGAGGGATGAGGCTTTTTGTGTCGTGATCCTTTCTCTGTTGTTGAAGGAGGGGCACGTCAGGCGGCCCAATGGGAAGACAGCTGGCGTGACGGGTGTACGCGCATAGGGACCGCCTGTGCGCTTCGGATACACAGATACACAGGCGTCTTGACTCTTGACTCGACATGGAACATGGAAGCCGTCCTGACTCGTTGCTCTCTGACCGATTCCCCTGACGTCGCAAAGCCAAAAGTCTGCTGCTCCAATCCCCTCGTGTTCTCGCCATCGGCTCTGGATTGTCGCCTATCGCGCACAGACCCTATCTCATAACGTTCCACGGCCTCCCCAGCACATGCTCTGCTCCACTTCAACTGCCACCGTCCGCAGGCACTCTCCCTGAACTTATGCTTTCTCATGTCCCCTTCTCTACCACCGTTGCCCATGGATCTCTGCCTCCAGATCTTCGTCCTCGCTCCGGTATGACTCAGTTTCTCGCTTCTTCGTTACCACTTGCTGCCCACACAACCCACCGCTCACCAACCCTGGCCTTCACCGATCAGAAGCCTCCACGGCGCACTATCGCCCCTCTCTAGTCCAATACCCGCGCGTAGCTCTCTCTACGACCTGCTTCTTTTCACACCAGCCTTGGAGCATGACTCGCCTACTCTCCCAAGCTCCGAAGACTCCTGCCGTCTCACCTTTCCCTGTTGTACCCTACTCGCCCTGCAGAGCGCTGTGTATTGAGGTACAGAACGATTCTGCAACGTGCCCATATGCGCCCACATCCATCAATCTTCATCATGCCCCACTCTCTCATTTCAGCGAGCCTGGGTCCGCTGCATTCCGTCGAGTTCTGCAGTCGACGCTCGACGTCTGCCCTGCATCACGATGCTGCAATCGAACGCCCATGCTAACATGCCAGACGCCTCTCGCTTCACCCACCTATAGAGGGAAATAAACCAGTGCCCTCAGACAGCTGCAAGCAACACTGTATTGTCGATCCAGCCTACGCCACACCATGAACCTGTTCCTGCATGTCCAATGGCGCCCTTTGCCTTGGGGCGTAGGCTACGCAACCCTCGGACTCGTTGATTCCAGGGACTCGGAAAGTCGCTCAAGCATCCCGAGCTGCCATTCAACTGGCTCTCTGAAACATTCGGGTTCAAAGGCCGACCAGCGCATGCATGCATCATCACGGGCGGGCCTTGGTCTGACCTTCTCTTATATCCGATACGTCCAACCGGCCACATCGAAACATTCTGTCTTACACACTAAACAATGCTTGGCCTTGTCTCACTGACACCGTTCCAAGCAGCAGCGCGCAGCCACGAGGCGGTTGGGGCGTGGCTTTACCTCACACTCGGTCAGTTACTAAGTACCAGACTTCGCGATTCCAACAGTGCGGCACCTCCGCGGATGGCGCAAGGACCAGGATTCGGAAAAATCCATCTCGACGTCTTCCACCGGCTCAACCTGCTCCCTTAGCCTACCCTGCATTCACACAACGCCACAACTGAAATGAAGTCCAGGGTCCTCGAAGCAAGCTGAACTTGTGCAAGCCGCTGTACTACAGCTCATCTCGCCATGGTCGAACATCCAAGTACAGGATCCTCAGCACGCATTGTGCACATGCAGGTTTCCCAAGTGCGCGCTTCTCCGACCGATGAACCGAAAGCCACGCAAGACAAAGGCCGCTCATCAACGCTTGACCATCTGGTCTCACTTGTGCTAACCTGTTGCTCGGGTTGCGGTAAAGCTTCTATGCAACAAGCTCGCGGGCTTGAGTCCCTGGGTACAACAGGCACGGCCACATGATTGCATGAGTCCCATAGGGACGGCTCTATGAGGGTTGACGCCAAACGGTCCTATCGGTGGACTGACGCAACGTGGGCGAATTCCCGCACTGTCTTTTGCGGCTCTATACGGCCGCATCTATCAATCTCACTGCTTATCATGGCTTGTGCGGCCTTCTGCTTTTGCTCGCTGAACCCCCAAGGGACCACGATCAGGACCTCGGGAGCTTCGCTTACTGGCTGAGGCAGTCGGGTTGATCAATTTGCGGTCGTGTGGATCCGGGGGTTTCAACCAGCACTTGCAGGCTCATGAGCGATCGGTCAGTGTGCTTGCACTGCGATAAGGAGCTGGCCGGATGATTGACTTCAATGGACAAAAACGAGTTCGCCATAGTCCCTTAGCCTAGCCCATAAGGAGCAAACCGACAGCAAACCGACTCGTGGGCCAGCCTCGACACGACAATCTATGTCGCTTGCAGACTACAAAGCGGCATTTCCTACGCGATAGCTGGATCAACCGGACTTCGTTCCCGAAAACATCATCGTACCTGGCTCCCACTCGAACCTGCCTATGATGCCCGCATGTATGCGCCTCCGCATATCCATACACAAGCGAACGTTGCTATGCCTTTTCGTTGTGCGTTCGTCTTCGCCGGCATGACTGAGAACTCGTTTTCGCGCTCCAATTTCGGCTGACTTGTCTTTCCAGATGCGGAAAGTCGGGGCGGTTCCTGTTGGTTACTGGAACTGCTGCGAACGTGCATGTACTGCAGGGATTATACATACGTTTTTGGTCATGTGCACAGCGTTCCGGCGCCCGTGCTGATTGGTTGAACGGTTACATCGCGGGTGCACGAATAAAGAAGCCTATATGTATGCGGACGGCACCTGAAAGAACGTTTGGCACCGGCCACGACAGTTTGATCGAATATTTGTCCAACTTCGCGATCCCAAGAAACTCCTTTCAAATTGTGTTATATCATGGCTGCAGCTGGATCTCGGGAGCGAAGAACTCGGGTTACCAATATGAGTTGGGGGCCTCTAGCTGCCATCGAAAGGCAAGAACCGTCCACCCCCGGTCTTGGCGCATCTCCACTCCCTGCTGCTTGCCTTCCGCTTCTACAGTTCTGCCCTCTGACTCTGCAGACTGCCGTCCTACACTTATTTCACTTCGTCCATTGCCAAAACGCAAACGCAGTCCTGCAATTGCGGTTGACACAGTCGTGATGACTTCGAAAAAGATCACAGCAGTGTGGACATGCACACCTTTCATCGTCTTGTCTTTGGACAATGCGACATACCATATACCTCTTCTGTTCTTTTCCGGGAGATGGGTCTGCTACAAATGAACCTCAGCTCTACATTATCATATGATTATGTTCTTGCTTTCACGATGTCTCGCCTCTTCCTCCAAGTTTGTCTCATTCACTTCGCTTCTTATACCTGTGCTTTCCTGTTTGGGTGCTATCGACAGTGAAAGCTGGTCTTAGGCACCGACCTACAGCCATGGTCACTTATAAATCCCGCATCAAAGATTTGCTTCTAACTTCATCCACTTTGGTTTCCACCACCTACATCACACCACAACCATCTGCATCTCACGTACACACGATATCGGAGAACAGCTCACTTAACTTACGGTCCACGATGGACTTCTACAGATTGCGGGAACTGCCCGAAACTTATCAGAAGTGCAAAGCTTACACGCAGAAATTCCAGAAGTGGCTCCTCGAAGAAGCCGAACAGCGACATATCGAAGTCTCCGAGTTCCACACCAAGGCAGAGAAAAGTCGACGCAAAAACGGAAAAGGAGGCAAGTATAGGATACCTGTGGCACAGCTCATCCCGTTAGCCGAGTCCATCGCTGCCAAAGGACCTTTGAATGAAACGTCTGGCCTCGATTATCTGAGGGATGCGATCCGGGCAAGGAAGGAGGTCACGTCCTACTACACCCTCATCGACCAGTCGGACACAGGACACTCGTTCATGATCGAAGCATTGCAGAAGTGCAGGCAGATCCTGAAGAGCGTTGGAGGCTGGAATGTTGTCAACATCATGTTCAAAGGAACGCAGGAGGAACACGACTTACCTAATCAAGAAACCAACGAGGCGGACCACCAGGACTGGGACGAAGACCAAGAAGTGTTCTCTCTTGCACCGGAGAGGACAATGCCGGATACTGCGGCGACAGGCCAGAATAGGTCACTCAAGAAGACAGCCACAAAATCGAACAAGCCTGTGCATACTGGTTGGACCGAAGAAGAGATGGCCTTGGAGCAAAACTTCCAGGTTCTTTGCTTTCTTTACGACTATTATCAGATCCGGGGTTCAGTTCAGCAGGCATGGGAAGCGTACCAACTTGGCAGTTTGAGTTTGGCCAATGCATCCATTCTTACTGATCTGGCCATGGCCATCATCAAGAAGAACACGGAAAAGCTGAGCCGGGGTTTGCAAGATGGCGATAGTGGACGCTCCCTCAGGGATATCTTGAAACATGTATCCGCGTTGGTTGCAGAACGCCGTCCAGATCTGGCAACACCCATGGATGATGATCGTGTTCATGAACCATACCCAATCTTCTGCACGTTCCCATTTGTTCAGTTAGCAGAAGTGCAACGGCGGCGGCAAGAGCGAGTACTCGCCAAGGATGTTCCATATGGAGAAGCGTATTGGACACTGCCGTTTATAGTGTTCGTCAGACACTTGCGCAGCCTGGATGCCTACCCACCTCTCCCAGACAATTTCACTCGGAGCGTTATTTCTCAGACCAAGCCTGCAGGCTCATGGCTACCGTTTGGCCTCGATATTCTGCTCCTGGTGCAGCAGCAAATGGACGACAACATGATCAACCAATTTCTCGAAACCACTGCCGACGGCATCATGCGTATTCAAGAATGCATGAAAGGCCACATGGAGTATGAAGATAAGATGTGGGCGGCGGGCACCAAACCGGACTATATGACCGTTGGCGAGACCAAGTTCTCCAACGTCTTCTTAAGTCCTTGCGATCAAATGGTCCGCTGGATGGACAGTGTCTTTGGCGAGCCAGAGGAGGACGATCCCAAGAAAATGACCGCCTTGGATTTCATTGCCAACCATCCTGTGATGGCAGGTCTAACGCTGTATCACTTCCAGAACAAGTATCAGATGCTGACCATTAGCAAGACTCAGTGGTTCATCATAGCTCTGTGCCACCTGTACAACGCTTGCAGACAGATTGGGGGCTTGTCTGCGCCCTGGCCTGACCTAGAGTACATCATTGAGACCCATGGGACCCGACGCATCTTCATAGGGGCACGGCCGACAGATCCACAAAAGTTCGCCGAGCGCCTCAACATGGGTCTACTGTGCAGTGCTCGCGGCTTTTCAGAGGACCAGCGCATTCGCACCAAGTGGAATACTCTACCCAGGACAGACAAGAAGACTCGAGGAAAACGGGGCCTGAAGCTGCACTCTGTGCTCACGGAACTGGTCAATGGATACTACTACGGCCACACCAATGAAAACCGTTGGATTCGACTACACAACCTCTTCGCCCACATCTATCAGAAGGAGAAGGCTGGCAAACCAATCTTTGCCTCAAAAGTCTCTGCAGAGACACGGAAGCTCTTTGAAGCATTCGTGCAGACTCTGGAACCGAAGAAGGGAAAAGGCAAGAAGGCGAAGAAGGACTCGAAACAAGCCAGAGTCAAGACGCCCAAGTTCTCTGCCGAGTCGTACATCTACTCGGATCTGCTTTCGAAACTGCAGTCTGCGCTCAAAGAAGAAGAGCTGCACTTCAACTTCGACTACTTGTCCTTCTACCGCCGCTCGTTTGCGTTTGTGCAAAACATTCGTGCAGACGTACTCTTCCCCACAGGGGCGGAACTCCAACGCCTAACGCCGCGAGAGAAAGAGCCCGATAACTACAACCTCCTTGTCGAACTGTTCCGCAGTCTGAAAATTGCCCCGAAGGATACGAGTGCGAAGATACAAGGAGACGGGCTCAGCAAGGATGTC
Organism: Sporormia fimetaria CBS 119925; assembly: GCA_010093795.1. Lineage (NCBI taxonomy): Eukaryota > Fungi > Ascomycota > Dothideomycetes > Pleosporales > Sporormiaceae > Sporormia > Sporormia fimetaria. Next base: position 566,705 of record MU006565.1, read on the forward strand.
GTTGCACTTGATCAGTTGAGGAAGATCTCCAGGATCATGGAGAAGCTCATTTTGGAAGAGGGAGATGCTGAGCTGAGCAAGGCACAACAAACCATGCAAGAAGCGGCTCCACGTCAGGACGACGATGACCTTGTAGGCGATATGCACAAGGGTGATGAATCTATCGACTCGACGACGGAGCATATCATGGAGTCTGCCAAGGGGCCATCGCCTGTGGATCTGGAGGGTAGTCCCGCGAACAACCAGGGTCCAGGAGAGAAGGACGAAGAGAAGGTCGACAAAACCGCAGAAGACATCAACGTGACACTTTTCCAGACGTTGGCAGACATCAAGACTAATCACAGCACCTCCGGCTCGGATACTGCAAGAGCCACTGGGAGCCAGCTTCTGCTTGACGCGCTCTCTGACCTCTCTGCAAGGCATAATCCCCAACGAGCTCATCGAGCAATGGCAGAGTTTATGGAGCGGCTCCGGCGAGCACCCAGTTGTCTAGAGGAGCGCGCCCGTTTAGAGGCCGATTTGCGACGGTACACCGACTGGGAACAGCCACAGGAGCTGCAGGCTAAAGAGCAAGAAGGATCATCTGTACGGAAAGAAGAGGTCCAGGAGCTGGGGAGTAAGGCAGCTCGGTGCCACCACAAAGAGGCTGGACTTGCGGAGCGGACTCGGCAAGTATCACCGGAAGTAGCCGAGCAGAAGAAACTTGAGAGGACGGCTAAGGAGAAGCTTGATCTCGTCCAGGCGGAGATACGGCGGCTCGAAGCGCTGGACAGACCACGACGCGGAAGCCTAGCACCTCCTATCCAGGACAGAAAAGCAGAATCGCGGTATAATCCTTCGCAGGTCCTTCCCAGCGAAGTCAAAGCTGCCCTTGCGAAGGCGCTATCAGCTGGGACCGAGAAGCAAGATAAGGAGAAGACTCCTCAGACTCCCCCAGATAACTCTCAAACGCCCGTCAACGAAGCGGAGTCGCTAGTTCAGGTTCAACCTGAGCACGTAGCAACGTCCAACAAGCGCCCAGAAAGAGGGTACCACACCGCCACCTTCACTACAATGGCAGGACGCACACGACGACCAGCGCTATACCAAAGTCCTCCCTCTTCTTCTTCTTCTTCTTCGTCGTCGGCATTGGCATGCTCCCGAGAAGTTGGACGATGTACACTGGACTCATCGGCCACAAGAAGCGTCGCGTCATGTTTCCCTGCGCTGGCACCTGCTGTTTGACGCGGGCTACACGTATTCCACACAGATGTCGAAGGCGCAAAGCAGATCGCGAGCTAAAATGGGAGGTGGAAGGCAGTAGCGAGGGATCTAGCTGGGAGATGGACTCCGATGGGTCGGAGCGCGATTGGTTCGATGCGGTGGAGTATCAGAGCGTGGATGTGGTGGCTTGAAAGGTGTGCTAGTGGAATGTCGTGATATGCTTGACAGGTAAGGGGAGAGGTGGGTGTTTCATTTTTCTTCATGTGTCTGTCTACTTCTTGTTTCAAGGGATGCTCTCATCCCTTGCATGATGTGAGACCCTGGAGTTGAATTGTTCGACAACTGCAGTCAATACCGAGCCATAGTGTGTCAAAAATTACCATCCTGCAATCCTTTCCCAAGACTGATCGATTCTAGTGGCTTCCTTGTCGCATCAACACAACTAGAGCGAATACCCACGCTGAACTGTCAAGTCTTTCGTTGATGATCCCCGAACCGAATAGCAAGTCCATGCAAAGCCAACAGCGAGCACCAGACACCGTCCATCTTTGCATCCCGAGCCAGAAGAACCGCGCACACATTCTCTACTCTCTCGTCTTGTTTTCATCTCTCTGCTCCCGTATCCATTCCCATTCCCATCCCCACTCTTGCACCACCCTCCTTATCCCCCACCCCTAAACCCCTCAGTCCCCTCCTTCCCCCACATCCTCCCTCCATTCCTCTCATCTTCAGGCGAATACTCCGTCCAATGGAGATGTCTCGGTACATGCACGACCTCAATTCTCTCTCTCCGGGACTCTCGCCGAGATTTCTTCTGCGGGTTGGGACTACTCGCTGCGGTTAGATTCGGGCTCGTCATTGGACTTGTGGCGTTGAAAGTCGGGCCGGTCATCGGACTTGTGGTTGCCGCGGTGAGATTGGGGGACGAGATGACGGATTTCGGGGTTGGAGAGGTGGGATGCGAGATTTGTGTTGGTGAGAGGGGATGAGAGATTGTTGGATGCGGAGGTTCGGCGGGTGGTGAGGGTTGGTGGAGGAGGGGTCGTGAGATGGGTGTCGAGGGCGAGAGGGTCGAGTTGGATGTTTGCTGACCGCAGGTAAGGATGGCGCGGAGTCGTCTGCGGAAAACTTGGGATTTCGTGGGTGTGGGCATCCGGGGTTTTGATAGTGGTTGAGGTTGTGGTTCTTTCGATGGCTTTGTCGACGACATGTTTGAGACGTTGACAGCAGCCATGTTTGAGAAATCGAATCGACGTCGTGGTACCAGCCTTCTCTTGCACGATGCGTCCTTCGAGCGAGGACTGTGGCACAGGAGGTCACTCTACTCCCCTTCTATATAACCGAGCGACTGAGCAGTCCCCCCACCACCCCGTACAGCTACTACGCCGCCCCCGCTACATGTACATGATCTGGTTGGCAGACAGTCAAGAAGGTCAACACATGTTTCGCAGTCCCCGTTCCCAGCGGCGAAACCGTTTCCCTCATAGTGAACCAATAGCTCAGCCAAGCCTCACACACGCTCCTCGTCCCTGAACCCTCAGTCCAGAAAAATTGAGCAACAGGACTGAACAAGCGGCTATCCCGCGAACCATTCATCAGCATATCATATTTCCCAGTGGCAGCACGCCTATCGAACAGTTCCAAAGTCCCTCGACGCCACATCAAACTACCGGCTGTACACGACATCATTCGCCTTCGCTGCATCGGCAAAAGCGCTTAATTGAAAGCCCCCAACACGCAAGGGACGGAACCTCGGAAAAACGCAATCGTTGCCAATCACGCCGTTATGGTGCGGCGGGACCAACAGAAGGTCCAACACACATCCCTGATCGGGTACGAGATTGCGGCACATTGAGCACTAGCGGGTAAACATCTGGAGGACCAGCTTCGGACTCTACCGTAGACAAGCCGTCGGAGTACAGAGAAGCTTTGTCTTGGTGTTCGTTTCTTGAAGTCTGGAAAGACGTAAACATGATATTTTCTTTCCCCTTGGTCCCATGTTTCTCTTATGGCTCCTGCATTGGTTTTGAGAGAGTGCCTATCCACCCACCCCCCACATTGCTTACCTAGCTCTGGGTGCTGGAAATCCCACATATATCCTATTATCAGAGCCAGTAGATGCCATGCTATGCTGCACCCATCACACTGAACAGAAGACATCAATGTATGGATGAGGGCCGAGGACCTGGTTGGCTATATTCCCCGCCACTAAGCCAGATTCGACAGGTAAGATGTTGGGGGACCAGCAGGGGGACGTGACGGACCAGATGCCGCTTGGGCGTCAGCAAGACGATAAAGAAGGCTGGGAAGATTTGAATGCATAGTCAAGAAGATGGTTTTGAGCAGCGCTTATTGAGTGGTGATGATGTTTGCTCGATTGCCAACGACTGAGGAAGGAGAAAGCAAAGATAAAGCCCTGCAGTCTTCCGACCGTTGACCCATATGTACCCAGCTAGCTAGACAGAAGACGTTCCCTTTGCCATCGAATTGCCATGATCGTCAAGTTGCGTCCCATGTAAGATCCATAATCGGCAGGTGCGGCCCATCTAATCTATCTAACCCCATCGCCATGCACGAGAAGGAATCAAAAAGCTGAAAGAAGGCGCTTACACAGTTGATTGAAGAGAAGCAGAATGGAATATGGGTGTTTGAAAGGAGCAAGATAGGGAAGATGACAAGACCTGAGACATCTCCAGATGGATCCAAAGTAAAGACTTTCGCCAACCTCTTTCCCTTCATGATCACGACGAGCTAAGATCCTATGACACGCCACGGCACAACCCTGAGCATTGCTGGATCGCTGGTACTGTCGGCGCCTCGACGATGTAGGTCATGATCAAGGGCTCGTCTCGTAAGTATAGTCTCTACAGGTTGAGGTCGCGACTCATATCTTAACGAGCCTCTTAAGGACGTTAAGAAGACCTGAAAGAGTTAGCAGAGGCATATCCGGCGGATCGTTGAGGCACTTACCAGTGGTACCCTGAGTAAGGGTCGCCATAGCCACTGTGTTGCGATGCCCCACGTTTACGGTGAAGACATCGCGAACCTCCTGCTTATCAAGGAGCTCCTTGCCCCAACGGAACACCACTTCGTCGTCACGCTCGTTGCCAGCGGCAAACAGGAGATCGACTGGTCCCTCCTTCTGCAGCTTCTTGAGGAGGTGCGTGGCTGCAGTGCCCTTGTCCCAGTCCATAGGCTCAACAATGACCGACTCTTTCGTTGGGACCGCCTTCACACGCTGGTTCTGGCATGCGTCGTAAATATGGCTGGCACAGTCTCCGGCTTGTCGATTTGGAGAATCATCGTGAGTTGTGGCCCGCGGGTAGTGGAAGGTCAAAGAGGCGTGGCGTTCTTCTACCCAACTGTTTTCAACTCGGTCACAATAGTACTGGAGAATCTCCTTGACGGCGGCTTTCCACGTGGACGTCGACTCCTCGTCGGCGAACTCGATCCAATCATCCGTGTTCATCTCCCTGAGATAGCAGCCATTCTCAGCGATGAGTCCGATCCCTGGCACACGTCCGAAGAGCATCTCCAGTTCCTCAGCTGTACGGCCACTCATGACGTACACGTGGTTCTTCGGGTCCGCTATCAGATCATTGAGCACCTCTGTGACCCTGTCCATGTTGGTAAGGACAGTCTTATTGACAGAGCCGAAGGGCGCCAAAGTACCCTCATAGTCAAGCAGCAGGAGTCGCTTCCCAGCGTTCTTGTACGCTTCGGAGAGCTTGCTGACGCTGAGGCGAGGGACGGACATGGTGTCTCGCTGGAAATGTTCCTGGTGCACCTTGGCCAGATGTTCGCTCAACTTCGCGACCCAGTTATCGCCGGTGGTGCTCATGACGATGTCGCGCAGCTTGTTGTACCGCCGAGCCTTTTCATCTGCATCCATCTCGAGAGCCTTCTTGATGGCGTCGGCACACTGTCTGTAATCCCAGGGATTCACGGCCAGTTCGGAACCACCGAAAACAACAGAACTTCCAGTGAATTCGCTTAAGATAACAGGAGCATGCTTCTGTTCGGCGGCTTCGCCATCCTGGCACATGATGAACTCGTGGCACGTCAGATTCATGCCTTCGCGTAAGCTCGTTATCATCAGAGCATCGGCGACGGACATCAATGCGAGGAACTGGGAGAAGGCAATATCCTGACGCAGGAATACCAGGGGTTGATGGGCCAGAGTAGAATGTTGAGCTTCAATGCGCGTCACGATGGAGGAAACAGTCTCGTTAAGCTCGTGGTTCTCTGTCGTTGAAGTCGCAACTTGGACCAGTACAACCTATGAGAGATGTTAGTACCTATTTCTATGTGAAGGTAAAGAGATCACACTTTTTCTCTCCATTCTGGATATTTGTTCAAGAAAAGCTCAAATGCGAGCAGTTTCTGTCTGACGCCGCGGATATTATCGAGCTTATCCCGGGCTACAATCAGGCGCTTTCCAGCAAAACGTTCTTGTAGGGCCTTGGTCCACTGGAGGACTTCGGGGGCTTTGCGCGCAAGCTGTAATGCAGGCGGGTCCACGCCGATGGGGAACGACCAGACATTCACAAACTGGTTGTCGCGCTGGATGCCGTCCTCGGTGGCCTCGACGGACAGGATACGGCTGCATGTCTGCAAAAAGTGATGAGCGTACTCGGGTGTTTGAAAGGCGACCAGATTCGCGCCAAGCATGCCCTCAAGTAGGTCTTTGCGAGTGGCTAGGCAGCGGAAGACTTCAGACGATGGGAATGCAGTGTGAAGGAAGAAACCGATTTGGGCATCAGGGAGCTTTTTCCGGATCATGGCCGGTACCAAGCATAAGTGGTAATCGTGGACCCAGATGATATCTCCGCGCTTGTAGTTCTCAATGATCTTGTCTGCGAAGGCCTGGTTGAGGTTGACGTAGAAGACCCACGAGTGGTCCTCGTACGCCTTGCTCTTTGGGTGATCCGGGATCTGGTAGTGAAAGACGGGCCAGAGAATTGTCTTGCAATAGTGGGTGTAGTGGCCATCCAGGTCACTATCATTAACGAACACAGTGAGGGAGTCGTGCTCCGATTCAAGCTTCTCGGCGATCTCCATTTTCTTGCCCTCGTCCAGCACGTCCGTCGGGAATCCGATGGTGCCAACGCTCGTCACCTCGGTCAGGAGGCCCTTGTGCTTGGCGGCCTGGATGGCGTTGTTGAGACCGCCGTTGCCCTGGACGGCAGGTACGACACTCCACTCGGAGGCCCACCGACCGTCACTACCATGCTCCTTGGTCAGATTGCGACTGCGGGTGGGAGAAATCTTCCTGCCCATGCGTGCCTTCATGGCCTGAGCTCGCTCCTGAGCCTTTGCATATTCCAAAATTGTGTCTGGGAGCGGGGCGGCGGCCCTAGAGCGCGGTTGGTTGAAGACTTTGGCGATGCCCCCCTCTGGGACGTGGGAATCGCTACGGACGAGAGTGCGCGGGTCGAGCTTCGAGAAGTGGTCTGTGACGGTGGGCTGGACCTGCGAGAAGAAGTCATCGTGCTCTTTGGCTGACGGCGTCTGAGGCGGGGTGGCAGTGCCTTTGCTGAGCAGACTGAGGGCGGTGGTGGTGCTGCGCGTGTCGTTTGCCGAATTGCTCTGGCTGATGTCTCCCAGCATGCGCGGCTCTACAGGCGGCGTGGGGTTCTGATCGGGGTCGGGCAGATCATGGAAGTGGATCGTGTGCGGGAGAAAGCTGCGATGTGAGCACACATTGGCGGGGCGGTGTCGAAGTAGAAGGTACTCACAGGCTGGCGACGAAGGTCGTCATGGTGAACCAAATAGGCCGACTCAGCCAGACGAGGCGGCTTGATGGAGTTGGGATAGAAGCAGGTCGAGGGGCAGGGTAGAAGGAATGTGGAGTGCAAAGTGGCGTGGAAGGGAAGGTGGAAGTCCCTGACGGGGGCGTGAGAGGTGCAAGTGTGTGGGCGTGGAGAAGGTCAAATGATGGAAATGGGTTACAGCCAGCCAAGACCTCAGTCGGAGTGGAGGCCCAAACTTCGGTGAGCCAGCCCAAGGGAACGAGGAAAGAGGATTTGCCATGACGTAGCGACGACGCCCTGCGGTGCTAATACGTTGCAAGCTCGAGCCGCAGGAAAGCGCGTGCGCGTCCGCGGAAGAAGAGTGAAAGGTGCAAGATTCGAGAAACCCGAGGTTTCAGAGCATGCAAAGAGGACCGGGGTTGCGCATTTGCCTGCATGACGGCCCCCCTCCATGGCATTGTCCTGAAATTCGCATATGCCCGCCTCCAAATACCATGACTCCCTAAGACGCTACGACTCTCTTGCCGTCCCAGGGTCTAGCTGTCTCTTGTCTTCCCCAGTAACGGCGACGGCAGCAGTAGGCACTTCAGCCGTCGTCCACAACATGGCCGTGTTCTTTCCTTCCTTGCCGTCTTCTTCATCATTATTGTTGCACGCTTCCAAGGTTGTTCGACGGGTTTCTGGCGGACCTAATTGTGGCTCAGCGGCGACATTAGCCATCTCTCCCTCCAATGAGAACCTTTTCCATGTTCCACGGCCACACGGGATCGAGCGATGCGGTCGTGTTAGCCCTGCCGCTCTCCCGCTGCTAAAGGCCGCGTTTCATAAAAGTGCCCAACATCGCGATGGTGACAGGCCGCCGTTGAGCACGTTATCAGTACGTCGTGGGGGATTCGCTGGCAGAGGGCGCTCATCCGTATTCCTGTGTACATAGGCAGTAGTTGCAGCATCTTTGTACACGTCCCTTATCTCGCAAACCGGAATTAACCTCCGGTCTTTTCTTACTGGTAGCTGTACCCTTGGAAACCATCAATACATCATCACTGCGCTTGTGAAACGGCCCTGTATCTGACATATCTGTCTTCTAGTTCGTGTCGCCCTCAGAGATGTGCTAGCAATCACATGCCGCAAGTCTGCATCTTATCAGTGCTTGCGAGATGGGATGGGGTGTCCTCAACGACCTTGGAAAATGTTGACGTTCGAGTGCCCCAGATGAATGTTGCATCATTCCCTGGAGCCAACACCACACAGACACGTGATTCTCTTGCGGGCCCCGGGGGTGACACCCGGTGTCTTGGCGCTGCCTGACCTCGGAGGCCCGTGGACCCTGTCTTCACCATCCCCATACTCACTGCAACACCTACGCAAATACACCTTCGAACCCCCCTTAGAACATGTGAGAGACGGTTCGATGGCCGTCTTCTTTGGCCTGCTTCTTTTCCTGCGCATTCTCGTCGTCTCCGTCTTGTGCGATCCCACCTCTCCTGTGCAGCAACCATTGCTGGCGCACTCTGGCAATGATACGACAATATCCACCGAGCTCTTCGAAGAGCTCGAGGAACTTGCGCGAATTGTCGACATAGCCTACTGCGTTGGCACGGCCGGTCTGGGCATTCAGAAGCCCTTCCAGTGCCTATCGCGATGCGGAGAGTTTGAGAACTTTGAACTCGTCAAGGTAGTGCTATGCGCATCTTAGGAACAAAGCAGACACTGACAGACTACAGACATGGAACACAGGCCCCTTGCTGTCTGACTCTTGCGGCTACATTGTGCTCTCGCATCCCCCGTCTCCGCCTCGCATCATCCTGGCCTTCAGAGGAACCTACTCTATCGCCAACACCATCGTAGACCTCTCCACCGTCCCGCAAGCCTACGTGCCGTACCCCGGCGACGACAAGGACACTACACCGTCTGAACCTAAAACACCTGGTGATGTGCCTGGAGAGCCAGACGGAGAAGACCCGCCGCCCGCGCACCCTCCCAAATGCGACAACTGCACTGTACACACCGGCTTCTACAGTTCATGGCTCAACACGCGTCACGCCATTCTCTCCGACGTGACAGAAGCAATCGAAAAGTACCCAGATTATCGGCTCACGCTCGTTGGACACTCATTGGGCGGTGCTGTGGCTGCACTGGCAGGGCTCGACTTCAAAGCGCGCGGCTGGGATCCACGTGTGACTACCTTCGGAGAACCGCGAATTGGGAATAAAGAGTTGAACGCCTACTTGAACGAGCGGTTCAACATAACTTCAGACGACCCAGACGGGAACAAGTACCACCGTGTCACACACATTGGGGATCCCGTGCCCCTGCTCCCTCTGGAAGAGTGGGGCTACTCTATGCACGGCGAGGAGATATACATCTCGCAGCCGGCTCTGCCGCCCTCGGTAGCTGATATACACTACTGCCATGGGGACGAGGATCCTGCATGTATCCATGGAAGCGATCGAGATGCCCCGGCTTGGGGCGTGCCCACCCGTTTCAAGTTCTGGAACCTTTTCTTTGCGCATCGCGATTACTTCTGGAGGATAGGACTTTGTGTTCCTAGTGGAGGTCTCAAAGACTGGATATCCAGCACCCCTGAGCCTGAAGGCAGCGCCGCAGAGTTGGAACTGCTAGAAAACAACGAACTATAATCGCGCTAACGGTTTTACGAAATTGAACTCCATATATACCAACAACAACTTCGTTCTCTGCTTTCAATGATGGACTACCCCATACAACTCCTTCCCCCACACGAACTCAACGTATGCACATACCTCAACCTCCCCCTCTCCACCCGAAACTCATGACTATCCGGCAACCCCGCTACCCCCCACTCGCCCTCCCTCCCCGCAAAATCCATCATAATATCCACCGTCCCATACTCCTCATCAATCACATACCGCCTATTCACCAAACTCACCCCACTCGGCACACCGACATCGCACCGATCACTCGCCGCCCCTCTCCCCGTATACATCCCCCCCTTCCAACCTCGCGCACGGCTGCCCCCAAGGCACCGCCACCGCCTTGTCCTTGAAAACATCACAGTAAGCGTCCCCCGCCGCTTTTATCGTCTCTCTCGTATCTCGCTGCGCTTCCGGGATCGCGGTCCACGCTTCCCGTGACGCCCAGTACTGCGTTCCTGTGACATTAAACAGCCAGTCGCCGGTCGTGGTGACGATGCTCTCGATCTCGACGACTTGGAGCGTTGTGTTGGAGACGCGGAGTTGCGTGTGTACGACGTAGGGGTTTTGGGAAGATGTGGAGATGTATTCGGCGAAGGCGGCGCATTGGGGGACGTCGTGTTGGGTGCGGTTGTGAAGTTAGGGTGAGGGCGCGGGTGAGGATGGAGGTCGGGGCGTCAAGGGAGAGCGGTTTGCGGTTTTGGGTGTAGGTGGTGTTGGGGGAGAGGGAGGGGAAGGTTGCTGTGCCGAGGGTTTGGGCGTGCAGGAGGGAGGTGGTTATGGAGGCGAGGAGGGGGCGCGTGCATTGGGTGAAGGCTAGAGTTGGGAGAAGGAGGAGAGAGGTGAGGGGGGTGCGGGGGAGGAGATGCATTTTATGTCTTTTTTGTCTTTGGTTTACTTCAAGTTCCGTAGGGCGCTCGGGATTTTGATGAGATGGTAGAGGCGCGGATCTTTTATACCGTTGATAGAATCTAAAAGGTGGCAAGGTGATCATCTGTGAGGACTATACATCCTTCCAGATCCTGTGTAGCGTTTCTCGCCAGCAAAATGCCCATGTCCTCGTTTATCAAGTGTCAAAAACCCCAACATTCGAAGAAGAATAGATCAGCAACAGAAAATGTTCCAATCGACCCCCGGACACCCCGCCTGGCATAACATCAACCCGATACTTTACGGCACATGCCTGGCCGTTGTCTTTGTTTGTGTGGGGCCGCAATCCAGTCCACCACTGCCGAATTGTGATAAAATCCGCTTCGGCACTGAGCAACGTGTGGCTCGGGATTTTTAGAAAGAGCCGGTTTAGAGAAGACACAATAGCGGCAATGACGACGTGTAATTAGTAAAGTATGTGCCTCAGGGGGTTTATGCTTTTGTTTGGCCGATTCGGCGTTCACTGGTAAGTCCTTGGACTTCATGATTAAGCACTGATGCGGCATTATCCGAGTCATCCCGCGACATGCATACGCACTTCAGTGTGGGCACTAGATCTTCATACTTTCCTCGTTGCCCCCTGTAGACCTGCGAACTAACCTCGTGTCATAAAACCTATCCTCATGACGCACCCACATCGTAATGCTGAACCAAATAGAAAGAGTATAGGAATGATGTATAAAGACGCCGAAGCTCAGCCCACTCCATACACAGAAAAAAGGCTACGAATGCTCCAGTGACCGGTACTTCCTGCCATAGTCCCTCCATTTCATCTGAAACGCGATCAAAATGACCGGCAGCACACTGACCAGCTCACCCAAGCCTGCATACGCTGGTTCAATGCGCACCTTGATGAACGCTCCAGAAGCCATGGTAATAGCGAGGACGTTGTAAATAGCCGACCAGCTGAAGTTCGCAATAATGCGCCTGTATGCGGCTCGGGAGATATCGAGGAGGATGAGGATATTGTGTAGGTAGGTCTTCATGAGGACAACGTCTGATGCGCTCTTCGCCGCATCGGAGCCAGAGTTCATGTGCACCCCAACATCGGCTTGCTTCAGCGCAGCGGAGTCGTTGGTCCCGTCGCCGCAGAAGCAGACAGTTTTGCCCTCTTTCTGGAGCTCATGGATGTAGCGTTGTTTGTCCTCGGGCTTGTATCTCCAGCGTGTTTGAATCTTCGGGATCTCGAGAAGATGCGCGATTTGGTCTACAGCACCTTCACCGTCGCCGCTGATCATGTGCACTCTGATACCGCGCTCCTTTATCATCTTGATCACATGGAAGGCACCCTGGCGTGGGCGATCAACCAGGCGGAATGTGGCGGCGAGAGCCCCGGAAACTGTCACGCACAGAACCGTATGCTGTGTTTCCAAGACCTCGACGCCTACCCACTGGGGATTGCCGGCGTACACCTCCAACTTGTCGTCCTCAGAGATGCCTTTGACACCACTGCCAGGCACGCTTTGAATGTCAATCATTCGAACTTCCGTTACAGGCTCGGTACCGTCAGCGGACCCTTCTTCTTCTTTCTTGAGCCACTGTAAGACTGCCATTGCCACGGGATGCTTATCATTCTCCAGCAAACCAAGTATCATACCCTTGGTTCGCTCGGTATGACCTCCGTGGAATTGGCCCTCGATGACCTCCAACTCCGCTTTCGTAAGCGTTCCTGTCTTGTCGAAAACAATGTCGGTCGTGTTGCGAGCCACCTCAAGTTTCTGGGGATCTCTGAAGATGATGCCGAACCGAGCCGAGCTTCCGCCTGCAATGAGAATAACCATTGGCACAGCCAATCCAATGGCGCAAGGGCACGACACGATCAAAGTGGCTATTGCGTATGTCAATGCTCTGACCACTGCGCTTCCCCAGCCTCTGCCATTGCTGTATCTGTCCACGAAGAGCCAGATCAGGAAGACCATGAGTCCAATGACGGCAATTGCGGGCACAAACCAACCAGCAATCTTGTCAGCCAGTGCCTGTACTTTCGGCTTTGAAAGCTCGGCGTTCTCAACCATCGCTGCAATTCTGCTGATCGAGTTCTCGTGCGGCAACCGTGTGACGCGTACGACAAGTTGGCCGGCTCCGTTCATGGTTCCTGCGTGTACCTTGTGGCCAAGCCCTTTTGCGACTGGCAGCGGTTCGCCCGTGATCATAGACTCGTCAACCTCTGAGCCTCCGTATACCACGTCACCGTCCGTGACAATTCTCGTGTGAGGCGGAACCTGAAAGTGATCACCATATTGCAAGAGCCGCGCATCAATCTTGCGCGTTGCACTTGGAGGCCCAATTCGACCTCCCAATGGTACGAGTAAGGCGTGGTTGGCCTGCAGAGATCGAATAGATACTGACTTTGCTGCCCTGAACCGAGCAAATTCGTTCACTGCTCGACCAAGCAGAATGAGAGTAACCAGTAGGGTAGACGTTTCGAAGAATGAACCAGTTTCCAAAGGTTTGTGCTTGACAAGAAACACGTAAGAAACCAGACTGAATATGTATGCCGTGGTCGTACTCATGGAGATGAGAAAGTCCATCTCAAAAACTCCAGAATGTATTAAGCTCTGCAGCGCGCCAGGGACGAACTCCTTTGTGGCGATCGCTTGCACAACAGTCGCCAGGGCGAGTGACACATGAGCATATACAAGTCGATCCTTAGTAAAGTCTCCCCATGCAAAGACGAGAATTGGAAGGGTGAAGAGCAGCGTGATAAGAAACAGGAAAGACGCTCGTTTCGTTTGCAGTGAGCCTACGCTCATGCTCGGATGAGGCCCTACTGGAGCAAGTTTCACATCCTGGCTCGGCGCGTGTTGCTGGTAGTATTCGTACACTGTTCGTGCCCCTATCTGGCGTGCGTCGTAGTGCACGCGAACGATCTGAAGAAACATGGAGCTCGGGGCTTTCTTCTCTTCGGGAGGGAAGAATTGCTGGGACGTACGCGTCGACTCGACTAGAGAAGGGGGTTCTGATGGCAACGGGGTGTTTCGACCGCTGAACAGTCTGACTGGGTTCCAGACTTGCTTGTTCTTGGTTTCGAGTAGCGTGACGCCGGACGGCTTCGGTGTGCGGCAAATATCCGACGGGTCACGCACGAGTAGCTCCAGGACTTGGCCTTCGGGGTGGTCGAGCAACTCGAACGAGTACCCGGTGTCCTTCTGCAAGCGAGCAATCGCTTCGGGGATGGAGAGTTCGCTCGTGTTAAGATCAAACTCGACCCTGGCCATGACAATGTTGACTTGATGGTTCTTTATCGCTGGGATGTGATGGAAAGCTTTAGAAAGCCCTGATTCGCAACAGCCACACTTCAGACCCTTGACGATGAGGGTGACGCGGTCGAAGCTACCCGCGCCTCGCTCGCAATCATCTCTAGCAGCATGAGAGTGAACAATGGAGTCTTTCTCTTCGCCGTGCTTGTGAGAAGCTGAACAGCATACATCGGAAGGGCTCGAGTCTTGGGGAGCGTGAGCATGGGAGCCGTGATAACCGGTCGGAGCGGCGTCGCTCTCGTGGCCGCAACAGGACATGACGGGAGCAGTATGTGAGGATGCAGTAGTGATACTGGGGATGGGGTTGGAAGAAAGGTGCTGCAGGCGGCTGGTTTGGGGGTAATACAGGTAGGTGTAGGAGGGGAAGAGCGCCCTGGGGCAGCTCCTGGCGGATTCGGTTTCTGCAACGCGCTTGGAGCGCCTACCATATGCAGCAGCACTAAGTTCAGTGTTGAATGTGGTCGCCAACGGGGAAGTCGGAGTGTCTTCGGTGCTAGGTCGCGCAGGAGTCGTCAACGCCTTGCCTTGGTGGACTCGAAACCGGTTAACGCTTGATATGTAGAACGCCCAACACATCGCGCTTCAAATTCCGCGGCGCGACATGGGACTCGTTGTTTGGAGCAGTAAGTAAGCTGGCGCGATAGCGGAGCTGAGCTGCCGCCTGATTCGACCGTGGGTACGCTCGCGGTTGCAGAACAAACAAGTGAAGCGTCATGAACATGCATGCGAGTGGTAAAGGGGAACGTGAGTGAAGCCACTAACAGACTGGCTGTCCAATTGACCATCCCCACGGATGTACCCGTGTTCACGTATTCGATCCGTGTAATCCGGAGGGAGCAGATGCCCGAATAGCGGGAGCCTCTCGAGATTTACGTGCAACGCGAGTCGAGGCATGACTTGTTGCAGCCACTGTTTTGTGGAAGGGATACCTAGCCCTTGAGGCGACCTTGTACTCGTGACCCAGGGATACATCGACGGGTGCAAGTGGACCGCTTGATAACCGTTGACGTGCTCGAGTGACTGTAATTGACATAAGCTATTCCGCCAAGAGGCTACTTACCTTGGCAACAATGACAGTCCAGGGACATGCGTCATCAACTCTAGGTGTCCACCAGTCCAACATTGTCGCTCTACTATCACGTCAGTACGGTACTTCACGAGCCACTCTTCCAATGGGACTCAGTCAGTCCGCGGTTGCCTGGACATCGGCGCTTTCCGTTGCTTCTTCCTCCGCTCCTTGACACAATGGCCAGAGCCACTCGCAGGCTTCCTCCATCACGCACCGCCGATGTCAGAGTCAAGACGAGAAGCTCAGTGCGCCGCCCAAGACAGGAGATTGAAGGCGGCGATGTCCCGCACGTGTACCGGGATTTACTGTCCGAGGCGACACCGTCGATGGCCGCTGGACCAGATGAAGATGAGAAACCTCTGAAGAAGCGAAGGACTGCTGCGCCTTCGGCGCGGGCGACAGCTGAGGCGACCTTTGAACATCCGGGAGAGCCCACATCGTCACGCTCTGACGTCGAGCATATCGCAGCACCCACAGCGGTCAACACCAGCACCCTTGCGCGCCAGACAATAGAAGATTCCGACGAGAGCGATGAGAGCGATGAAAGCGATATGGAATGGGAGGATGTCCTAGGAGATGGCGACACATCAGACCAGCAGGACCAAGAGCCCGAAATTGGTGGCGTATCGATCACCATTGAAGGCGAGAAGCCAGGGGAGAGGCCGAAAGGCAAATCCAAACGGCCAGGCATAAATTCGGCTGAGAGGAGGCGGAGGATTGATATCCATAAGATGCACATCGTGTGTCTGCTCTATCACGCGCACCAACGAAATACGTGGTGTAATGACGGCAAAGCCCAACAAGTGCTGCGGAAGCTTCCGTCTGCCAAAATTCTGACGAAGTTGATACCGAGCCCTGAACTACCACAGTGGGAAGGGTCGAAGAAATTCTTAGACGGTCTGAAAGACCTGAATGCACTATGGGCCAAGTCGTTTTCGGTGACTGCTCTGGGTATGCATAAGCCACGGTGGCTTGATTCCGAATCGGGAGTGCAAGTCTTCTCTGCCTTCGACGAGCTTGATGAGCCGATGGACATTCAGGACTTCCGCAAGGCTGCATCGAAACGACAAGGCTCGCAGGATATTGGGGCACAGCTTTTCTGTACGCTCCTTCGTGCAATCGGCTTAGAAGCCAGACTAGTCTGCTCATTGCAGTGCTTGCCACTCGTCGCAGGCGGACAGTCATCTAGTCAGAAGAACACACCTGCAAAGGACACGATCTATGTGGACCCTTATAATAAATCCGACACATCTCTTTCTCCACTAAGAACTCCTACGCCCCACAGAGGACGCTCACGACCGCTTTCTCGCCTCGAGCGAGCGATGGGAGCCAAAGCCCCTACCCTCAGCACCGGTGTAGCACCAACGGAAAGCAAAAGATATCATACATCTCATCCCGTCTTCTGGGTCGAGGTCTACAATGTCTCGCAGCAGAAGTGGGTTGCCATGGATCCTCTTTCTACAGGCACCGTGGACAGACCAGACAAACTGGAGCCTCCGCTGAACAACACACAAAACACGTTGACTTACGCAGTAGCCTTCGAAGAGGACTACACAGCGAAAGACGTCACCAGGCGATACGCGAAGGCGTACAATGCGAAGACGCGTAGGCTGAGAATCGAAGCAACCGATGGCGGTGACAAGTGGTGGAGAAAAGCCCTGAAGCCTTTCAGACGCGCCGTACCCTTGGACAGAGATCAAGTCGAAGACGCGGCGCTTGCTCGAGCCGAAGCTCGCGAGGGCATGCCGAAAAACGTTCAAGACTTCAAAGGCCATCCGATATACGTCCTCGAACGCCACCTTAGACACAACGAAGTCATTCATCCCATGCATCCAGTCGGCAAAGTGAACGTCGGATCGGCTATGAATCCAAGGATGGAGTCAATATATCGCCGGAGTGACGTACATGTTGTCAGAAGCGCTGATAAGTGGTACCGCTTGGGGAGAGACGTTAAGACTGGCGAACAACCTCTGAAGCATGCGAAACCGAAGAAGAATAGACGCGTTGCCACGCCCTCTGAAGTGGAAATGGATGAATATGGCGAAGAGATTGGAGTTGGGCTCTATGCTGTGTTCCAAACGGAGATATACATCCCTCCACCAGTCGTCAACGGACGGGTTCCTCGCAACGCTTTCGGAAACCTCGATGTCTACGTTCCGTCAATGGTGCCACCTGGTGGTGTTCATATCCGGCACAAACAAGCAGCAAAGGCTGCGCGGATGATAGGCGTAGACTACGCGGACGCGGTCACTGGGTTCTCGTTCAAAGGCAGACATGGCACGGCGATTGTTCAAGGCGCTATCGTTGCCGAGGAACATGGCGAAGCTGTCCAGGCTGTCATCGATGCCATGGACTACGCACAAGAGAAGGCCGAAGAGGACCAGAGGATTGCGGAAGTGTTGAGAATGTGGCGTCGTTTCTTAGTCGGTCTTCGCATCAAGCAACGGGTCAATGCTATCGAGATCGATGGCGAAGTGGGGCCTGTCATTGATGTTCAAGAGGCGATAGAAAGAGAAGGTAAAGAAATGGCAGAAAAGCAGCTCGCTGGTGGCTTCTTCGTCGATGATGCCGAGATTGCGGAGCCTACATCTAGACAGGAAAGAAGTCAACAGACTTCTCATCAGCAGGAGCCTTACGAAGGTGGTGGCGGCTTTGTACCCAATGGCGGTCCTGACGATGGAGGGGGTTTCATTCCATTTGATAACGACGAAGACAGTGGTGGTTACGTACGAGAACGTAAAGCGAACGCCGGTGGCTTTATACCTGAAGAAGATGGACATGCCGGAGGTGTTGTACGGGAGGACGATACGGACGGAGGCGGAGGCTTTCTTCCGGATGCCAACAACAATGCTAACATTGAAAACGCCAAGGACGTTAGCGACCAACGAGAAGCCAGTCTGCCAACAGACAGGTCCTTGCAAGAACATAAAGAGAGGGGCCTGAAGCGGAAGATATCCGCTGACGACTTGGTGGAATCTGAAGATAGCACCGACGCAGTCGAAGATGATGGCAAGCACAGTCTCCCTGGCACGCCCACAGTTGAAAATTCGGATGAGGTCATGGAAGACATGCCATCAGCCGATGCCTACCAATCAAAAGGGATCGTCAGCGACGTTCCCGTAGTAGTTGATGTGGCTTCGAATTCCGAAAGTGCGAACAACCAAGCTCCAACACTCCCAGATTCTCAGCCAAATAGGAGCCTGACACAGGACATGGATCAAGTCCGTCTGAACGTCCCACAGGCAAAAGCCAAACCCACGCCGACCTCGTCGCCTTCAGAAGCGGGCTCGTTGCCTCTAGAGGATCCAGAAGATGAAGACGCAGATCCTGAGTGGTTAGTGGATGCGACATAGGCCGTGCTTATTTTCACAGTGGCTACTTTCGGCTCATGTCACAGAGGCTTTGAATGTGTTGGATACCCTGTAGACGTTTTGACCAGCGAATCACGACTTATAGAAATGAGAACTTTACATTGTCCATCACAAAGGTTGAGCTCATTAAGAGTTGATCCTATATTACAGTCTATGAGTACAATCTTTTCCCCTTATTTTGGCGCCGCAGGCTTCACGCCCTTATGAATGGCGGCAATTCCCAAGCTCAGGTCCTCCCAGCCCTGCCCAGGCACCAGGAATCCCGCATCCTTGATCATGTCCCTGAACTCCGTCTGGCTGGGGAACCGCTCGATGCTCTCCACCAGATACTGGTAGCTGTCCCTATCTCCAGCAACCAGCTGCCCAATGAGGGGAATAGCACTGAAACTCCACCTCTTATACACCGTGTCAAACAAGGCATTGTTCACCTTTGAGAACTCCAAGCAAGCAAAAACACCACCAGGTTTCAGCACCCTGTACGCCTCCCTCAACGCCACATCCTTGTGTGTGAAATTCCGGATACCGAAAGCCACTGTGTACAAATCCACGCTGTTATCGGGTATCATATCCAGCTTCTCGGCATTCGCCTCGATGAAGTTCAATCGTGGTGACCGAGCGTAGGGCGTAGCGAGCGCGCGTTTGCGGCCCTCGGCAAGCATGTCTGGGTTGATATCTGCGACGGTGACCTTGGTGTGGGCGTCGTTGTTGATGGTGGAGGCGTGGTCCAGCATGCGGAAGGCGATGTCGCCGGTGCCGCCGGCGATGTCGAGGATGTTCCAGCCTTGGGGAGAAGAAGGAGAGGAGGTGAGGGGATTGCGGCCGGGGTTGAGGTTGCGGACGAAGTGGTCTTTCCAGAGGCGGTGGATGCCGAGGGACATGAAGTCGTTCATGGCATCGTAGGAGCCGGCGACGGAGGAGAAGACGCCGGCGACTGGGGGCGTGTTAGAACATCTTTCCAATCATTCTCTGAATGAAACTACCTTTCTGCTCCTTGGCGGATTCTGGTACAGTCTCAAAGCCAAAGTGCGTTGTGCCTGGCGCATCTTGGGGATTTCTTGAGGGCGGCGGTTGCTGCTGTGTGTACCGGGTTGTCGAGGAGAAACTCCTATGGGGGCATCTCGCGGCCCGTCTCCGTGCTTCTCTGCATATTTGGCCGCCGAAAAGGCTTCGGGGAGCTTGTGCCGCACTCATGATGTCGATGGTATAAACTCTCAATATCTCTTGGCGCGAAGTTACGCCTGCCGCGCTCGCACGTGCTTCGGCCATCTCGCGCTAATCCGAATCAGAAGTCTGAAAATCTGGGCGCACATCCCTGCCTTGACCGTTGAACCGCGGGCCGACGCTGGCCACATCTATCCGCTACCGTTTCGACCTTGAACAACCTCATCGCCGCGCAAGAGTACAATGTAGCCAACACACAACAAAATGTCTTTCCGCACGGCACCACGCAGAATACCCGTTTGCAGCGCTTTCCGCAGCACAGCTGCCCGTTCCAATGGGCGCCATACTCCCTCATGGCGGCGTGGTGTTGCGTCCACGGCCAATGCAGAGAAGTAAGTCGATTTTAGCTCTTGTTACATGTTGTTACATTGTGGTACTTGATGCTAATGTGGTGTTGTTGTATAGGGTCCTATTTCCCGGAGCTTTGAACAGCCAGTTCACGAATACCATGGAGTTCATTCGTCCCTCGGAGCACAATGCCATTCCTACGTATAGGGTTATGGATCAGTATGGCCAGGTCATAAATAAAGAGTTGGATGTTGAGACTTCGGATGAGGAGGCACTCACCCTCTACAAGAACATGGTCTGCTGTGAGTGGCCGGCGCTCAGGATACATTATTGGCGGGACTAACCTGTCACAGTAAGCATTATGGACCTTCTGATGTTCGAGGCGCAACGGCAAGGCAGGTTGAGCTTCTACATGGTTGGTACTCCCTTGTGACATGAGAATGTTTCACTAATGCCGCTTCAGATGTCCGCGGGTGAAGAAGGTATCGCAATTGGTACCGCGAGCGCGCTTACACCGGCGGATGTGATATTCTGCCAATACCGCGAGACGGGTGTTTTCATGCAGCGCGGCTTCACACTGGACCAGTTCATGAACCAATTGTTCGCGAACTCCAAGGACTACGGCCAGGGCCGAAATATGCCTGTCCACTACGGCAGCTCCGATCTCAACATTCACACTGTTTCGTCGCCCCTGGCTACACAAATACCACACGCCGCAGGTGCCGCTTACGCTGTCAAGCTCCAGAACCAGCAGCAGTCCGACAAGGAGCCTCGCGTCGTCGTGTGCTTCTTCGGTGAGGGTGCTGCCAGTGAGGGCGACTTCCACGCTGCCCTCAACATCGCCGCCACACGTGAGGCACCTGCTATCTTCATTTGCAGAAACAACGGTTACGCCATCTCGACGCCCACACGTGACCAGTACCGTGGTGACGGTATTGCCAGCCGTGGTGCTGGCTATGGCATGGACACGCTCCGTGTCGACGGCAACGACATATTCGCTGTCCGCCGTGCCGTCAAGGAAGCTCGTAAGATCGCCCTCGAGGATGGCGGCAAGCCCGTGCTCATCGAGATGATGGCGTACCGCGTTGGCCACCACAGCACATCAGACGACAGCTTCGCATACCGCCAAAAGGTCGAAGTCGAGGACTGGAAGCGTCGTGACAACCCCATCACCCGTATGCGCAAATGGCTCGAAGGCCGCGGCGTCTGGGACGAGGAGAAGGAGAGAGAGCTGCGCAGCGTCTTGCGCAAGGATGTGCTCAAGGCTTTCGAGAAGGCCGAGAAGCTGAAGAAGCCTGCGATCGTGAATGCTTTCGCGGGTGTGTACGAGGAGTTGACTGATGAGGCCAAGGCTCACATTGCGGAGCTGAAGGATATCCTCGAGAGATACCCTAACGAGTACGATGTGGATCAGTATGAGGGCGGTTTGGATTCTTTGACCCAGGCATTAGAGAAAAAGCAATAGATTTAGACATGCTAGAGCCGTCATGGCGGCGTGTTGATTTTTTTGGCCTCACTTCCTTGAGCATCGCAGATCTAAACTCGGAGTGCGATGATTCTGCTCGATTCGATCTCCATTGATGGTCACTACAAACTCACCAATCCCTTGCCATTTGTTGCGAGGAGGTTGTGATACACCCCTTGTCGCCAAGGAAGGCGGCTCTCACCGCTAACCAGGGGCCACCTAAACATATTCCAGGGTCCTCCCAGCTCCCACTCCACACATAACAGCAACGCTCTCGTTGACATCACCTCGTTTTGTCTACCTTTCCGAATCGTACCCTCACGAAGCTATCATCTTGTATTCCGGTTGAAACCAAAGACGCCCGCACAATGACGGGGAGCTTACAACTTCCTTCGCTGGCCGTGAGGTCCAAGGGAGGAGCTGCCCCCTCCACCAAAGCCGTCATTCTGGTATACGGAGCTCCAGCTTCAGTTTAGCGAACAAGTTTCACTGACATGGAAAGGTCGGAGGGCCTTCCCGTGGTACGAGGTTCCGGCCATTGTCTATGGAGCTTCCCAAGGTTCGTTCGAACTGTCGCTTTAGCTTTACATACCTTGACTGACTGTGTTATAGCCACTCTTCCCTGTCGCTGGACACCCAATCATCGAACACTGTTTCCAGGCTATCGCGAAAGTTCCCGAAATCAAAGAGGTCTTCATCGTTGGCTACTACGACGAGTCCGTCTTCCAGCCGTTCATCCATTCCATCTCCGAGAAGTGCCCCCAGCTCAGCGTCAAATACCTTCGAGAATACCAGGCGTTGGGCACGGCAGGAGGTCTATACCATTTCCGAGACGTGATACTGAAGGGCAAGCCGGAGCGGTTCTTCGTTCTCAATGCGGACGTGTGCTGCTCCTTCCCGCTGAACGATATGCTCAAGCTTTACGACGACAAGGACGCTGAGGCTGTCATGCTGGGCACGAGGGTTGCGAACGAGTCTGCTACCAACTTTGGTTGCATTGTGTCGGATGCTCATACCAAGCGGGTGCTACATTACGTGGAGAAGCCGGAGTCTCACATTTCCAACCTGATCAATTGCGGTGTGTATTTGTTCAGCACGGAGACCATTTTCCCTGCCATCCGTAGCGCCATCAAGCGCCGCACCGAGCGCCCAAGGATGATTTCGTACCCCTCTTCGGAGAACCTGCAGTCGTCTTTCTACCAGGGTGACGATGATGAGGAGGATAGGGAAAACCAAGTCATCCGCCTGGAGCAGGACGTCCTCGCCGACATTGCCGACAGCAGGCAATTCTTTGTGCTTGAGACCAAGGACTTCTGGCGTCAGATCAAAACAGCGGGCTCTGCCGTGCCTGCCCAGTCTTTGTATCTTCTGAAGGCTTTCCAGAACGAGGCAAAAGAGCTTGCCGCTCCCTCGGCGACTATCATCCCGCCTGTCTTCATCCACCCGACTGCTCACGTCGACCCAACTGCGAAGCTTGGCCCGAACGTTTCCATCGGCCCGCGCGCTCATATCGGTGCTGGTGTTCGTGTCAAGGAGTCTATTGTGCTAGATGACGCCGAAATCAAGCATGATGCATGTGTCCTGTACACCATAGTTGGCTGGAATAGCAAGATTGGCGCTTGGGCTCGCGTGGAGGGTACGCCGACACCCATCACCAGCCATAGCACTAGCATCATCAAGAACGGCGTCAAGGTGCAGAGCATTACCATCTTGGGCAAGGAGTGTGGTGTGGGAGACGAGGTCCGTGTGCAGAATTGTGTCTGCTTGCCGTACAAGGAGTTGAAGAGGGTGAGTGATTCCCCGAACCCTAGAATTAGCGTGTGCTGACCAGTATTAGGATGTTGCTAATGAAGTTATCATGTGAGCAAATCCTATCATGATATTTCGCTTGCGTATGAGGTTTGCTTTGGCAACTTGGGAGGAGTTATACCAGCCTGCATGCAAAGAGCGTTACTGCTACAATTGTGGAGTATCGTACAAGAAGGCGTTTGTTTAGCCGTGCATCACTCAATAAATCATGTAAACCGACTGGAGACCTGAATCCTGGGTTAAGTTCTATAGAAGTCGTCTTGTACCATTTTCAAGTCCACAGCGGAAGCTCTCGTAATCTTCCCGTTGGTTGCTATCTAGAGCTACAGATATCAGACTAGCCTATTCGGGAATGACTTCACTACCCCTCCAGATGTCCGACTCGACGGCTCTCTCTCAGCACCGCAGCTCACACACAGTACATTTAGTCTTACACCCTTCGCAAAGTAGTGGGTGACATAGCCGGACGTCGGCTTTTTATAAAGGCAGAGATCACTGTACACTGGGTGCCCCGGGGCTTCATTCACATTCTCCGGCTGCGGCGAATCTTGTATGGTTGCCAAGCGCTAGAGATCAGGCAGCTTCTCCCTATGTCAGTCTTCTTATCTATAAGGCGCAATCAAATTACTAACAGGTATTAGTTGCTGCTAGCATTCCACTCTTGAGCTGTTTTAGAGCATGTCCCTCCCTACTCGCCCGGACTGATCCATTTCATGTTGAGGAACAGACCGATTGCATGGTCACCCGAACGAATGCCTCCTGCTTGAGACTACATCAGCTTCCGTCATTGAGCCCAACGCTATCCTGGGAGCCAGATATACGTTCAAGAACTCCTCGAACAACTACCCAGTATCAGGCCATCCCAAGCTGCACCGCGACAGCCACTTTCCACATCCTTCCCATTTCATGTGCCGAACACAAGCGTCCTCCAAGGATTGTAATTAGCACCCGACATCAGGCACCACGCCAACTCAACTTCCCCAGAAGGCTGCACAGATCCTGCCATCTCCATGACCTCCTCACTCCCCATCATCGACATCTCCCCCTTCTTAACCCCTCAATCCTCCCCCTCCTCCCGCCAAGCCACCGCAACAGCCATCAACGACGCCTGCACCAACTTTGGCTTCTTCTACCTCACCGGCCACGGCATCTCAACCGAAACACTAGACCACATCATCCATCTCGCCCGCCAATTCTTCGCTCTGCCCCAGGAAGAGAAAAACCGCATCAAGCGCCATCCAGCCAACGGACCTGGGGGTGGTGATGGAGCACGCGGGTATCAAGGGATGGGGGAGAATGTAACGGAGGGCAGAAGAGATATGCACGAAGCGGTTGATTGGTATGCGGAATGGGAAGACGAAGGTAACGGGGAGGTGAAGGAGGGTGGAAAGCAAACCACGTATGACGTTCTCAAAGGACCAAACCTCTGGCCCGAGAGCCCGCAAGAGCTGAAACAAGTATATCTGGACTACATATCTCGACTGAAAGAAATCGGTACAGCAGTCGTGCGAGCAATGGGCGTAGCTCTGAACCTCCCGCCTAAACCCGAAAACGGCGGAGACGGCGAAGACGAAGAAGTCTTCGTCCGTGCAACAGAGAACAGTTTTTGGGTCATGCGAATGATCGGCTATCCGCCCCTCCCCTACCCATCCGCCTCCAACGACGACCTCGACTCCCTGTCCTGTGGCGCACACACAGACTACGGCTGCATCACGCTTCTCCGCGCCGATGCAACGCCCGGTGCTTTACAAGTCCTGCATAAAGACGGCAAGACGTGGATTGATGCGGATCCGATTCCTGGTGGTTTTGTAGTGAATATTGGGGATATGATTGAGAGGTGGACGAATGGGCTGTGGAAGAGTACGTTGCATAGGGTTATTCATCGGGGGAAGGGGTATAGGGTTTCTGCCCCGTTCTTTTTTGAGCCGGGATTTGATGTTAGAGTGAAGCCGTTGGAGAAGTGTGTAGAGAGTTCGGGTGGGGAGGGGAGGTTTGGGGAGGTGGTGTATGGGGAGCATTTGATGAAGAAGATTGGGGGGAATTTTGTTGGTGGTGCGGAGACGCTTTGAGGTTTCCCGTTACAAGTGGCGTAAATAGGCGTTGGGAGGACTGCGTAGCTTCTGTGCAGGTTTGGGAACTATGAGCAGTTGTGACTTGCTACTTGGATATTACGCGATCTTTTGCAGGCTTGTTAAGATCGACTTCGGGAACAATATCCTGTGTCTCGGTAGAATTCGAGCATCCTCTGCATTTCCATTCTGTCCCAAAGACTGTCACTTGTTTCCTCAACCTAAATTTCTTCTTCTCCTCCATTTTTTCCTTTAATCACGCAAAACACCCCCTACAACCCCTCCCCACCCTCCAAAACCTCCACCTCCAACCCCTCAAACCGCGCCTCCAACTCTCCCCCCTCCTTCCCAGGCCTCGCCACATACCCCCCAACCCCCACCTTCCACCCCTCCTCGTCGGCAAAAACCCAGTTCATCTCCCTCAACGGCCTCCTTTCCTCGCCATCCACCAAATAGACCCACAAACTCCTTCCAAGCTGATCCTTCTCCCTCCTGGCCTCAATCGTCGCTCTCGGCTTCCCATCCCCTCCCTCCCCCATCTCAAGCGGCACCACAGTCCAATCGCTCCAGCGGTCCGTGCCCACGGTACTGAGATACGGTTTCCCGTTGTAGAATTCGATGCCGGTTTTGATCCATTTGTCTTTTTGGGTTGGGTGGGTTAGATGTAAAATCAGGCCGGCTTGGTCGTATTGCTGCAAAGTGTTTGCAGCGGGGAGGGAGAAGGTGAGGCGCGCGCGTTGGAAAGAGGTGAGGGTGTGGGTGGGGAGGGGCGATGGGTGGACGGGCGCGTTGAAGTCGTCGCGGGTCGGCGGTTTGCGCCAGATGTCTGTGCCTGGGGGTGTGGTGAGGGCGAAGGTGGGGGTTGTGTTTGTCTTGGTGGGGTGCGGGGACATGGTTGTTTGAGAAATGTGGTGGAGGATGGGAGGGTTGATGAGGTATTTGTTTGGTCTCCTGTTGGGGTATAGGAGAGGAGGGATGATGCTTGGTGTTTATACTTTGAGATGTTTAACTAGATACTAAGGTAGGTAGTCACCGGGCGGTACAGGTAACACGTGATATACCTTTGTAATTGAAACCCAGGTAGCATGTTTAGATGACAGCAGGGAATAGGGATGGAAGGTCAATTGACTGATAATCCATGACTTGAATCGTGGTGACCAATTGCCTGCGCCGGCAATACCGGGAGAAGGCCGTTGGTATCAGAAAATAGCAGTTGCATGCGGGGTTGATGTGGGATGATCTAATTCGAGATTGGCGTGTTGACCCACATCCCAAGACATCTTTGAGGTCACATTCAAGAGCCCCAGGAGCTATCGACCAAAACTGATCGTCACGAAGATACAACAGTCAGGTGTCAACTTGCCAAGTGCAGCAATTGTTCAATCCGATTTATGGCGAGCCGCTCTGCGCAAGTCGAACTGGGATGCAACTTACGCTGCCTGCGTCGAGTCAAAGCTTCGATTGGAATATATACACATTGTACATGGTCTAGCCGTCTACTTCTTCTGCTCTCCCTCTTTCGGAGGCTCTGGCTTGGGCGTGGGTAGCTTGAACTAAAAAGAGTCAGTCGATCCAAAAGTTCAACAACAGCACAATCACAGGCGACTCACATCCTCGGGCTTGTGGTCAATACCAGGCCCAACGGGCTCCCACACTGTTGAGCCACCCCTGAAATTCCTGAAGGCCTGCGTCATTTCCAGAGGCTCAACAACAATCCTCTTCTTCTCCTCGTCATATCTGATCTCGGTGTAGCCCGTCATGGGGAAGTCTTTCCTCAAGGGATGTCCATCGAATCCATAGTCGGTCATGATGCGGCGCAGATCCGGGTGGCCAACGAAGAAGACACCAAACAGATCGTACACCTCCCTCTCGTACCAGTTTGCGCCGTCATAGAGGTCGCAGATACTGGGAACCGGCATTGCCTCGTCCGCATACGTCTTCACCCTGATGCGCGAGTTGTGGCGAACGCTCAGCAGATTGTAAACAACCTCGAAGCGCTGGTCCTTGGTCGGATAATCCACGGCTGTGATATCGGTGACTTGGGTGAACTCAGCGGCGGTGTGGTACTTCAGGAAGGTGAAGACGGGCAGAATGGCTGAAGGAGGGATGTAGATAGTGAGCTCGTCCTTCCATACGGAGAACCTGCGGGTCGTCAGAGCCAAGCTGCGTCATGGACGCAGACAACGGGGGCGTACTGCTGGATGTATTTTGGCAGACACGACATGAGGTACTGTCCGTACTTGTGTCGCACCTCGCCAATTGCAGTGTATCGATCGGCCGGGTTGACGAGGGGAGCTTTGAGGGTGCCCGAGGGCGTGCGGGGAGCGTACTGCCGGCCGCGTCAGCTTGCACCCATCAGGCCAGAGGGTGATCAATTGCGTACCCGCATGTTCGGCGTGTTTGGGTCTTCTGCGACCACATCCTTTGCTCGCAGAGCGGTCGCTGTGAAGGTACGGGCAGCAGTGAGGAACGGCGCGCAGCTCGCAGAGCAGCGCACAGCGGCGCCCATTGGCCGGCCTACAGCGAGCCGGAGAGCCATTGTGGGAGAGGACAGGGCGGGCGAACGGCGACCGCGCGAGTGTAGTCGGGATGCAGCTGTGGTGGTTGCGGTTATCGTCGTCGTCGGCCGGTGATGTCTTCCCAAGCTCCCACAGAGCGATGGTGGCCCGTGCGGCATTCTCACCTGCACGTGACGGCCACTAGCGTTCAATCTCTGGGTGGAAGTCGTTCGCTGTCTGCCGACACGACTGCTCTACTATCGATCACATCTTCCTCACGACGCCGCCAACCCCCTCCCGGCCCGCTGCATACTCTGCATCTTCTGCTTCCCTTTCTGTCCGTACTCGAGCGATATTCATGGTCGGCGTTATCTGCACTTGCGCATCCTCCTTGCTATAGACTCCACGACCCTGAAACCCTACGTTTCTCTCCGGCCAGCCCGACCACGAACGCCACTGCACCGCGTCTGGCCAGCTCACAACGCCCTTCTTCACAATGTCCCGCACACAGCAAGATCAGTTCGTCGATGATGAGGAAGAAGACTGCTGCCCTCTCTGCGTCGAGGAGTTCGACCTCTCCGACAAGGGCTTCCGTCCGTGTCCATGCGGCTACCAGGTACGCAACACCTGTACGCCTGCCCCGTGCTACCGCTCACAAGCGTCTGTAGATATGTCAGTTCTGCTGGAACAACATCAAGACGAACATGAACGGCCTTTGTCCAGCATGTCGACGGCCTTACGATGACAATGCAATAGAGTTCAAGGAACCTACAGCTGAAGAGTGAGCACGACTGCCTCTCTGCAGTGGAGCTAGCCCTGCTAACAGGACCCAGGCTGGCGAAGCACAAGCAGCAGGCCGCACAGAAAGCTAAAAAGAACCTCGCCCTGCGTCAGAAAGAGGCACAAAAGGCCGAGGCCGACTCGCTCAGCCGGAAGCATCTCGCAGGCCTCCGTGTGCGGCAAAAGAACCTGGTTTACGTGACAGGTCTTACGCCGAAGATACAAGAGGACAAACTGCATGAGCTGTTGCGCGGAAAAGATTACTTTGGGCAATATGGCGAGATCATCAAGATCGTCGTCAGCAAAGCCCGAGAAGATTCACAGCAACAGCAGTCAGTGGGCGTGTACGTGACCTTCGCCCGTAAGGAGGACGCCGAGGCATGCATTGCGGCTGTCAACGGCTCTCACAACGGGGATAGAATCCTAAGGTCCGATGCTCGTGTTCATTCTCTCGGACGGACTGCTGACGTACCTAGGGCACAGCACGGTACAACAAAGTATTGTAGTGCATACCTTCGGGGAGAGCGCTGCAATAACCGCAATTGCATGTTTCTTCATGAGCCCGGAGAAGATAATGATAGCTTTACTCGCCAGGATCTATCCATCATGAACTCGATTCAAACGCAACAGCCTAACCAAACCGCTGCGAATGCAGCTCCTCCTCCGCACCGTGGCCCCGCTATCGCTGCAGCGGCACCGCCCATGACGAGCAGACAAGATGTCAATGACCACCATAGCCCGACCGGCGACCCTCCTGGACTCCCCGCAACAGCCAGCTGGGGCAGCAAGGCTGCTCAGGAACGCCGCGCCAGTCGCTCCACAATAGCGTCCAATTCAAGCCCAATGCCCGCCAATGCTGTCCCTGCGCAAGTTCAGAAACTAGTGAAGAACGAGGAGGCATCGAGGAAAAAGGAGAAAGAGAAAGAAAAAGAAAAAGCCAAAGAAAAAGAAAGAGAAAGAGAAAAGGAGAAGGAGAAAGAAAAGGTGGAACTGGAACGGCAGCGGGAAAAGGAAAAGGACAAGCCCAAAACCAAAAGCAAAGGCAAAGCGGCTCCGTCCACCCAACCCCCCATTGAACATCGACCGCGGAAGCCCTGTGTTCCTGGCTTCGACGATCTGGTGAAAGTCCTCAGTTCTCCGGATTTCAAATTCATCTTTTCGATGGCTTCACTCTCCGCCGAAGATGCTAAAGCGATAAAAGATTTCCCTGGATTGCTCGAGCCCGATGGAGGGGCCAAACGTCGTGCTGCAAGAGAGAGGGAGGTGGAATTGAGAGCACAGCGCGAGGCAGAACTCAAAGCTCCAACTTCCACAACTGAGGTAGGCGAGAGCAATGAGGCAACCGCAGGTGGCAGTTTGCAATTAGGTGGCGAGCCTGAGGAACGGCACGATGTGGCATCTCTGCGTAGTGGCCGTGGTGCCATTGCTCCGCCAGGACAGAACCCTCTGGGTGGCGAACAATTCGCACAGAACAGTCCCTTGACCGGAAACTTCGGTGCATTTGGCCTGAACAGCCGCTCTTTGACACCGCAGCAGCAACAGCAGCTACTCCTTCTTCGGGGCGATTCGCAATTGAGCAATGCTCAAGCAGGCCAGTCTCAACAGGGCCCCCATACGCAAGCACGAAACGCGCCAGGGCATGCAAGGCACGCATCTCGCTTCAGCTTTGCGAATGACAGCTCCGCTGCAGCCTCCGTGCAACCCGTCGCCAGTCAGAAGATGATGAACCAGCAATCCTCGATGATGCCCAAGAACATCGGCCAATACGGCCAGATCTCTCAGCATCAGCCACTGACGTCTCAATTTTACACCAGCGGCGTCCAAGGCCCTCCTCCCGGTCTGAAGACGACTGGCACGCCACCCGTGGGTGGTGGTGGCATATTTGGCCAGGGCCATGGCTTTGCGACTGGCGCAGGCTACGGCATGAACGCTACTGGGCGGAACAACAACGATGCCATGTATCAGGAACTTCTTCGGAGCAGGAACATGGAGGGCGGCGCCAGGATTGCTGATGCCGGAAAGCGTGAGTCAATGTTTCCTTCTTTCCTTAATCAACACCCCTCGACCTCCACACCCGCTCAGACCCCTGGCCTTTTGACCTTCCCCTATGGGGCTTCGCCTGGGGCTTACCAGGAGTCTGGTTCCCAGAAATCCAAGAAAAAGGGAAAGAAACACAGACATGCTAACACTTCCTCCTCTGGAGGAGGTGGTGTAGTCGATGTTCAAGACCCGAGTATGTTACAGGCGAGGCTCCACCAAGGTGGTCTAGTTGGACAGGGGCTCTATGCTGGCCAAGGTCAAGGTGGGTTTTCATCCCTTTATGCAA
Organism: Sporormia fimetaria CBS 119925; assembly: GCA_010093795.1. Taxonomy (NCBI): domain Eukaryota; kingdom Fungi; phylum Ascomycota; class Dothideomycetes; order Pleosporales; family Sporormiaceae; genus Sporormia; species Sporormia fimetaria. The sequence continues at coordinate 597,419 of MU006565.1, forward strand.
ACAACAGTTATAGCGGCGGTGCCGGACGCTGGTAGCCTTCAGGTCAGTCCTCGGCTTGCGCATGTTACTGATGGCAAGGCCTTGTAATATGGTTTTACTTCCTTTCGACTTTTTCTTTTCTACGATGGCTGCATGGCGTTATTGGGGACATCGGAACAAATGCATCGGCATCTCTGCAATTTCGCAGGGCGATATTGCTTGGGTCTGCAACTGGCGTCGACCGTTGTCTTTCTCCTGGTCTCGGCTCTGTTCTGCCCTCTCCGGCGTACATAGCCTTCATTTCATTCCTTTCTGTCAGTTTCGTGGGCGGCAAACGCTGCTTCTTTCAGGCTTCGCGTCAGCCCTCTCGTCGTCTTCGTCATGGCCATCGTATGTATGTAACATCCCCTTCCTGCCGCTATATGCGAGCTTACGAGATAATTAGAAAGATGGCATTTCCCACCTGCATCATGTCTTTAGAAAGCATCTCCGTGACGAAGACGGCAGAAACAGATTCATGTATTCCATGCCTTCACTGTAGATAATCGCCTCTCGGGATGTCCCGCGATGACCCCTTGTCCGGCCCGCCGCTAATGCACCCTGTTGCTGCTCTTGGTTTCATTAACGGAGACGCATGCTAACTTCATACCTCGCAGATACGTCGAGCTTAAGTTCTGAGCAGGAAGCAACCGCAAGTGTTGACGCCCTTGTCAATGAAACAGACAACGACAATGGGAGACGGGATGTGTCTATCATCAACCCTCAGTTGTTGGAGCACCGCCGACCAACTCCGACAATTCCTCCGGGTTTCTCTGCTCCCCTTCCACAGAAGTCTGCGCCTCCTATGTCACGAACGACCACAGCGTCAACTATTACCCCGGCTGTGCCTGTGGTTCCAGTCATGGCAACGGTGCCCGTTCCACCTCACCAATCCGCTCCGTCAGATACAGCGTCTGGCACTGCGAGTGCCACCTCAGTGGCCAAGGCACAGCCGCTCGAACCCAAACAGCTCAACAAGAAAGCGAGCGACCCCAAAGCCCGACCAACGGTGGAGAAGCCGAAAGCTGCTGTCGATACACATGCACAGACTGAGGAGCAAAGCGTGAAGCCTGTGGTTTCCGAGTCGCCCGCGAAGCAGTCGACGAAAAGTCGAGCTTCTTCAAGAAAGGTCAAAATTCCTCTTGACAAAGATGTAGAGGCAGCTACTACGGTCCAGAGCAGCAGTGGCATTGCCAACGTCACAAGAAACGATGGCAAAGATTCGAGGGTGGGCAAAGATGCTTCTGTTCCCGAAACGCCTATTTCAACTCCCGCTAAACGACAACCACCCGGGAAGCTGGATATAGCGGCAGCGACAGCGACGAGAGTTTCCGAGAGCGAGAAGGGTTCTATGATGGGGTCTCAAAAGGCTGACTCGCAGCAAAAAGGATCCCGCTCCGCGTCTTTAGTCGCCGGAAGTTCCGTACCTGCAAGTCCTGCCGCCATTTCGACGGGTTCACCGGTTAAACGTACCGTCGCGCCACGAACCATTCGCGTTGTGGCCACTCCCAAGGTTGAAACACCTCCGGTTCTCTCAGCAGGCTCGGGGACGGTTCCGCAGGTTCCCACAGTAGAAAAACTGCGTTCGAGGCAAGCAAGCATCGCCTCTATCACTCAACCTGGTACCCCCGTCAGTGAGCTGATATCCGAGGACGCATCTGGGACCTCCGCGTCCGTCTCGCGAGCGAACACACCGCCTCCTATCGGAGGCAAAGTAGGCACCGCGCCTGTGAGGAAGAAGACTAAGTCCCAAGCGAAGAAGGAACGTCAGGAGAGGGCTAGACAGATACTAGAAGAGCAAGTGCTCGCCATCGAAGAGCCGGAGCCAGAACCCGTCCAGGCGCCCATTGTTGGGCGTAAGAAGAAGACCAAGAAGCCTGCCGCCAGTGTTCCTAAACCATCTGCGGCCGCCAAGAGCCAGCCTTCTTCGCCCAAACCAGCTGCAGTTGAGGCACCTGCAGAAATTGAAAGCAAACCCAACTCGGCGCCTGCACCTGCGAGTGCGAAGAGTATTAGTGTCCAGAGCACAGAAGAGTCGTCTACCACCAGACCCCCCTTGGAACAGGAGGCCGAGGAGCAAAAAGAGAAGCTTGGCCAGAGTACCCAGGAGTTCATTGCCAGTCTGCAGAGCAGCGGCGAACTGCTGACCTCTATGCTGGAATTCTTTAAGCCTTTATCCGCTTCACTCGCCCATTCAGCTCGTATAGCGCAGATGGGTGGGGCCATGGCATCACAGGACGCCTATCTACATATCTCCGAAGCTGATATTGCCGCCCTTGCGGACAGGCAAGCTGTGCGCTTGGGGGGTCCAGACGGGAAGCCAGAGTCGCATACTTTGATCACCCCTGAGGGCAAATGCCTGTGGGGCTTGACTCAAGAGCTCGAAGAAAGAGCCTTGGAGCTGGAGAAGCACATTGAAACTCTCAAGGGCTTCACTGGTTTCCACAGTGTGAAACAACATGTGTCGGCTCGAGCTCGAAACGGGAATGTGCTTGCTCAGCCCAAAGAGATGATTCCTGTCATGGCGAAGGCCTTGGAGGACGCTGCCAAGCAGCTCAAGAAGACCCCCGCCTACTCCTCCTTGGACGCAAATGCACCATTGCCCGATCTCTCTGTGCTTGCGGCCAGCCACCGACTCCCACCACAACAGGTCTCCCAGGAAATCGCCGATGCGGCGGCCTATCTGAATCAGTTCGTGATCCCGGATACAGATAGCCCGCCAAATAACAACAATCGCGAAGAGACGTTTGCTGTTGGCGGACGGCCAGGCGCCGACATTAGACATCTGGCTGTCAACGTGGAGAATCTCACCAGAGCGGTGAAAGCGGTGGCGGAAGGCGGTACATTGGATCAGGATCTCGAAGGCACTGGCGTCACAGCTACGGACCTCTTAAGTAGCGCGGTGTTGCAAGGCCTGGAGGCTCTGATTGGAACGAGTTTGGGATTCCAATCCAACCAGGATCTCAATGTGGACAGGAAGGGCAACATCACCCTTGGCGGACGAATTCTCAACATCAAGGAGCTGGTGGACCTTGTCGCGTCCGGGATCGGGCTCGGTGGGTTCGGGCCTGGCCATACGAGGAGGGGAGACATTCACGGCAGGGGTGTGCTGAGTGTGCACGAGGCCGAGCAGGCTATGCTAGCGGCAAAGAAGGAACATGAGGCACTGGAGAAGAAGCTTACAACATTGATGAAAAGGAACAGGAAGGCGGTCGGGAAAGCTTAGTGCCCAACCGCAAGGAGTTCAGGTGTGGTGGAAACGGTACACACCAGACTGACGAACGCGCATTTTTGTTCAAAGCATCGCAGGCGTTTACTGGTTTATGGCGTTTGCCGAGGGCGCGCGGGCGATTCGTTCTTACAAGAAGCATTATTCGACAACGCGGGTTGGAGTTCAATCGCAGTAGTAATGCATCGCGGCGTCCATCTTAAGTGCCCACTGGGCGGCCACTTAGATCAATATACCCTTTCGCTATTTTTTCAGAATGCAAACGGGAGTCGAGAAATGTAATGTCAGTGGAAGTCGTTCCTGCCCGATGTCACCGTGCTTGGACGCGGCTTCCAGGGCTGCGTTTGCTCCTTCCCCGCGTTGAAATGGACCTCCGGAAGCCGGACCTGCCTGATATTTATACCCCTCTCCTACCTCAGCCTTTTCTCATACTGCGACACTGTTCCTTGTCTTAGCGGACGTCTCAACAAACGACCGTCGATCAACATCATGGCTTCCATGCAGTCCAGGCTGGCGGCTGTCGAGCAGTCTAGGACGGAATTTGACAAAGAACTCGATGTGAGTCACAACGACACCACGATGATGCTTACTATACCTTGCTCACTACCAAATAGCGTGTTCTGAAGGACCATGCCGAGTTGATTCAGGAGCACCGTGCTCTCAAGCAGCGCTACGACGACCTCTTGTCCTCTCAAAATATCTTCGACTCAGACTTCACCGGCAAGACTGAGAAGCGCACACACTCGCAGAACAACGAAGAGCCTCAGAGCGGGTTTGATGGCTCCAGTCCTGTCAGTAGCTCCAGCTTTCCGGCGCACTCCTCTTCAGGTGGTCTCATCACGCCGCCTGACTGCTTAATCACGCCAATGGAGAAGGCTGTTGGTCAAGACGATAGGCTGTTTGGGGTCGGAGCACACGAACCCCCACACATGCGAACGAAGAAGGAGGAGCCCCAGTCTCGGAAGGTTTGGTGCCGGTACGAAGCTAAGGTAAACTTTCCTGACGCCGAGGTAGTTGTATGCTGATCTATAAGGGCGAGTGCCGCAATGGTGACCGATGCGGATTCTTGCACAGGTCCAGAGACGGCGACCTTCCTATGACTCCGAATGTCAGGAAATCTCCTCCCCAGGCTTTTACTGTTCCAGAGGGCTTCGTGGCGTTGAACAAGGACAATGCTCGGCTTGATCCGCCCAATCTGCGACCTGCTCAAGAGGATTGGGATTATTATCTGAAACTGAGCGAAGGCCAGAAGCTATGCAACGCACACCATCTACGCGACTCCTGCAGCAAGATCAATTGTCAATATAAGCATGGATCGCTCAACCCCAAAGCCCGCCGAGCCTTTCGATACATCTTGAAGACCCAACAATGCCCTCGCAAGGGTTCATGCCGCGATCCCGACTGCATCTTCGGCCACATGTGCCAGAAGCAATCGTGTCGAGTGGAGGCTTGCAAGATGAGTGCTGATGCGCACAACGTCGACACGGAGCTGGCTACCTTAGTGCGCGCGGCACATGAGAATGTTCGGACCGACGAAGTACGCACTGCTCCAGGACGGGAATGGGAGAACGGGTACCGGATGTTCTCCTGGCCCAAATACGGAAACTGAGCCCTTTTCACACTGGGAACCTGGCCTTGCGGTGGCCATCTCTTTTCTTCTGCGACTCAACCTTGTGCGGTCAGATGGCTCATGATATGGTGAGACAGCTGGTCTTACTACACACTTTTTGGAGGCTCCGAAAACTCCGGGGACTTCGGTCCGAGCGGGGTTCAAAATTTCTTTATTAGTGAGGACAAGTTTTGGATGAGTAATGTTAAGGAGGGCAAGTCTTAAGTGCACCATATGTTGCCCGGCGATATTCCGTACCTTCACCAAACATGTATGTTAGGTTGTTGTGGAAATGAGCATGTATCAGCTAGCATGAATGAACTCTACTCTTTATTCCAGTCATGATCAATCCTGTTCACATAAGAAACACTCAGCGGATGCCGAAGAAAACTCTTCCAAGTTTGTTGTCTTACTTCGATCATACAAGCCTGACCCGCCAAAACCAGACGGCGGCTACACCCCCTCGATGCTACCACGACAAAGCTACATAAGAGACGACGCTTGGCTAAGCTTGCTAGCTACAAACAATGGATGCAACGCTCACGTCCGGAACCAACATAACTTCCACTTCACCCGGCCCCTGCCTAGAATCATACAATATTCGACACCCTTATTCAACCTACTTCTCCTTCTCCAGCGACTTCTGCCTCGCCTTCGCCCTCTTCTCCTGCAAATACTGCCAACTGCGCACCGGCCCCGCAGTCAAGAGGCCCTTTGCGCTCTGCACGGTACTCGGCCACTTGACCGTCTGATAGACCGCCTTGCCCACCATCTCGGGAAGATCTGGCTCCGCTGCTATCCGTCTATCGAAGGGCCCACCAACTTGTTTCTTCAACATACCCTCCTCGTTCCTTGTCGTTTCCAGCATTTCCTGGAATTCTCGGCCGGGGATCGCGAATTTCCGCTGGTACAGGAAATACAGTTTCTCGCGGAACGATTTGGGTAACCGACGCACCATGTTCCCGCGGCGTTCGGGGTCTTGGTCTTGCTGGAGGCGGAGGTCGAGGTTTGTGTCGTCCATCCAGTCTTTCTGCGCGACGGCGTGGTCGTCGATGTAATTGACCGTGGGGAGCGACATGAGGAGGTCGTGGTAGAGGAGTCTGAAGTTTCGGATTTGATGCGTGACGATGTTTTCGATCTTCTTTGGGTTTTCGCTGCCGTAGTCCATGCGCGGGTCGCCTTTGTAGCTGAGGCCCGCGATGGTGGAGTATAATTGCCTTTCGGTGAAGGTGGGCGGGAGGAGGAGGAGCGAGCAGCGGACTGCGGATAGGAGGTTGCGCTGGTTGGCGACGCGGATGCTGGGTTCCTCGAAGAGGATTTTTACGGGTTTGTGTAATCGGCCGGCGAGGTAGAGAGTGTCCCAGTCTGTGAGGTCGCGGTGGAGGGTGTGGAGATTGACGACGCCGTATTTTATCATGGTTCCGTTGACGGTTATGTAGGGGTTGAAGTAGACGCCTGCGCCGTATGCGTCGTTGACGTGGCTGACGAAGCCCGAGCCCAGCGAGCCGAGGAAAGAGTAGTGGTCGCGGTGGCGGGCGAGGTTGAGCGAGTGGAAGTGCTCCGAGAAGCGCGTCGCGAGGATGAAGTCAATCATCTTCCCGCCGCCTTTCTGCCATTTGAGAATCGCTTCGGGAGGGTTGGGATGTGGAGATTCGGCGATCCGTGATGCGGTTGCGTCACTCTGGGGGAAGACGCCAGAACCGTATGCAAAGGCGTATGTTATCGGCGGGAATTGCTTGAGTATTTGTCGCAAGGCTCGCTTGAAGTCCTCGTTTGTTTCGAGGAATTGGTTCTTGCCAAAGTCCTCATGGGGGAGCTTGACGAAGTCCGAGAGAGAGTGCGGTTCGTCTTCCCAGTCCGGTGGGAGCGATTGGAGGCTGGGTTTTGAGGCCGAAGCGGATGAAGAGGCAGATTCGCTGGCATACAGTCGCCTGTACTGGATCAATGGGTGGCGGCGGCATGCGAACCGCAGTATAAGGGGTCGTTGAGCCATGTTGTGGTGCAGGTTTATGCTCAGGCGTCATAGGTGGAAGTCGCATAGGGCTAAGTCAGGGTCTAGTCTGGGGCACGTGCGTTGGCGTCGCTTGGCGCCGCGCCGGGCAGCAACGACGTAAACAGACGCGACTTCGACATCCAAACAACGGCAATAACTGAGACACTTCGACAGCAACCACCACCCGCACCTGCCCAGGCCACCTTCAGTCGAACACGGTCGACGTCTTTGGCTATGATGAAGTCACTCGCGGCCTGTTTTCAGGTCCGCCTCAATTCTTTTGGCCAGCCCGCTACCAAACCCAAGGCGAAACCGCGCCGCGCATCTGCTCGCGGAGGAAAGAAAGTCAGCGCAGCCACAGACGACTTGACATGGCCGCTTCCCGCACCGAAACCGTATGATCTCGCCTTTGCCGGCTTTCTCTACAGGCCTACTTCCGCCAGCCCAGATAATGTCCAATGTTTCCATTGCGGGTGCCAGCTCGACGGCTGGGAGGAGAATGATATTCCTGCTTTCGAACATCTCACTCACGCGCCAAACTGCGAATTCGCGATCCAAGTATGCATCCGCTTAAGAGAAGGGGACCCAGACAGGGCCGACGAGGATCCGATGAGCGAGAGGATGGTGGCGGCGCGTCGTGCGACGTTCAAGGACTATTGGGACTTGGACACAGACGCGGGGTTCCCGAGTGTTGACCAGGTATGAGCAAAACGCAATGTGCCTACACCTGACAGGACCATCAGAGTACTGACCGCAGACTGCAGATGGCCGAGGCGGGCTGGTATTTCGACCCAGTGGAAGATCGTCCGGATGGTGTGACGTGCCCGTATTGTTCACTCTCGCTCGACAGCTGGGAAGCAGGCGATGATCCGCTCGAGGAGCACCGAAAGCGTGCCGATTCATCCAACTGCCTTTTCTTCGCCTTAAGAGACCTCTACCACCCGGAACCAATCCCACGGACCAAGAAAGGGAAGCGCGCATCTACGAGATCCAGTCTGGCATCAACCACATCGACTACCACCAAGAAGAAAGCCGCGGCTAAGCCAAAGACTACGCGAGGTAAAGCTGCTGCAAAAGATGCCTCCGAGCCGGCACCGGCGAAGTCGCAGCGAGGTACGAAGCGGCAGAGTGATATGGCCGAGTCCGAGATCGATGTCATTGCCCCCAAAAGGAAAAGAGCGACGCGTCAAAGCGTGCAGACTGAAAGTGAAATGGACGTCATCCCGGCTAAACCTAAGAGAGGGACTCGTCAGAGCGTCCAGACTGAGAGCGAGAGTGACATCGTTCCGGTTCCGACGAAATCGAAGAGAGGGACTCGTCAGAGTGTACACGCCGAAAGCGAGATTGATATCGTTCCGGTTCCACCGAAAACGAAGAGAGGGGCGCGTCAAAGCGTGCAGACTGAAAGCGAGATCGAGATCATTCCAGTAGCGACCAAACCGAAAAGAGCGGCTCGTCAGAGCGTACAGGTTGATGGCGAGATTCCGATTGCACCGCCTCCAAAGCCCAGAAGAGGAGTGCGTCAAAGTGTACAGGAGGATGCAGACGCGGAAGACAACGTGCCTGTTGCGAAAGCTAAGCGGAGAGTACGAGGCAGTGCGCAAAGCAACACCGAAATTGAGGTGGTCGTGCCTAAGAAGACGAAGTCGAAGAAGGCGATACAGCAAATTGTGCGAACGGAAACAGACATAGAAGTTGTGCCGCCGCCCAAACCCAAGCAACCTGCGCGCCAGAGCCTGCAGGTGGAAGAAACGGAAGCCGAACTCGTCGCACCAGCCGAATCGAAGAAAGCCATTCGTCAAAGCATACCAAGGACCTCTGAAGTCAAAGCGGTAATACCAGTGAAACCGAAAAAAGCGGAGCCTCTACGCCAAAGCATCCACAGTGTGACGGAAGCCTCAGCCATCACCCCACCAGCCCACACTCGCGCAACCCGAAAAAGCACACAAACAGCCACCTCAGTCGAAATCTATGAATCCCCCGCCCTACCCACACCAGGACCTCTGCAACCCACCAGCCCGCTCGTCGCCGGAACCCCACTCGACTGGCCCGCCTTCTCCCCCCGCGAATCCCTAGTTGCAGGCACGCCGCCCATGCCGCTGCTCGCTCCGGAAACGCCGACCCGGGCCACGCCGCAAGCTTCTGAAGCGGTGACGTCGAAGTGGAAGCCGGTGGATCTGGACGCGTTCTTTGATCAGGAGAATGTGCCGGATGTAGCGCTGCTGACGAGCCCGGAGAAGCAGATGACGATTGAGGAGTTTTTGATGCATGAGGCGAGAAGGCAGGAGGAGAATCTGAGGATGCAGATGACGAGGCAGGTGGAGAGGTTGGATGAGGAGTGTCGCAGGGCTTGGAGGGTGATTGATGAGTTGTGATGTGTTGTTTTGGCATGATAATGAGTGGGTTTGCAATGCGTCGCTTTATCAGATATGGTGTTTTGGCTTCGAAAGCATACCGGCAGGTTGAATGTGGAATTGGGCGTTTTGAATCGCATTGTTAATTGATGAATGCGAGTTGCTTTGAGCGATGTTTTGCTCAGTCTTCGAATTTGGGTATAAATTGCTTTTCGTTAAAATCGTAACCTCTGCAGGTTGTCTAGGAATCCTCCACCCTTCTGGGCCGGCTTCTCCCCTTCAGCCTCACTCTTCTTCATACTGCCACTCCTCCCAACCCTCTGCCTCTGCACAACCCATTCCCTCTGCTTCTCTTCCGCCAGCTTCACCAAGCCCTCCACAAACCTCACGCGTGGCTTCTCCTCAGCCGTCCCCTTCCACACCCCGGCTAACTCGCGCAAGGCCTGTATTCGCAGCTGTGCCGCCTCTGCTCCTGCGCTCACATCGTCGGCGCCGGTAACGAGATCCGCGATCTCACTCCGTAGTGCGGCGGCGAAGTCTTTGCCCCGTTTTTCGAGATCGGAAGGTGAAGCGGAGTCGTTGGCGGGCGCGGAGACGGAGATGAGAGAGGAGGTTAGGGAGGTTTCAGAGGGCGGGAGCGTCCAGTGCATGGCTTCGCCGAAGATGTTGATAACGGCTTCGAGGCGTGAGCGGACGAGGGTGAGGGTGTGGAGGGAGGTTATGTGAGAGGGTGTGGGTGCGGGCTGTTTTATCGGAGGTTGTGTTGCAGCGGGTTGTGTTTCCTCATCTTTGGCTTCTTCTAAAATGTCTTTCGGTTCCACGGATATGCCTTCTGGCACAAACTTCACTATGTCGTCCTTCAAAGTGTCTGTAAGGGTCTCGGCTAGGCCGATGGTGTCGCCCCGGAGTACTTCGACTTCGTAGGCGAGACGGCCGCCGCTTCGGAGGATGTCGTCGGTCAGCTGTGTGAGGACGGTGGATAATCGCGTCGTGTGTGCGTTTAGCTGGGAAAGAAGGGTCTGTGTTTGTGAGGATAGGTCTGCTAGTGGGACGGCGTGGTTTTGTTTGAGTGGACGTGAGGAGACGGACGATAGAGCGAGGGAGGGAAGCGTGGCGTTGAGGTAGTCCGCAGGGTCGAAGGTCGGTTCGAGGAAGGGTCTCAGAGCAGGGTCAGATAAGTGCGTGGATTTTGGAGTAGTATTGCTTTCAGGCGATCCTTGTGAAGCTGGGACGGCCATGTTGGCGGAGTAGTGGTAGGAAAGTAACTTGAATGTTGACGTCGGAAGTCCGATGGGGCTCTTACCTGATCGAGATAGCTCCCCACCAGGCACAGGAGGCGGGGCACGCTAGCCATTTATGGCGTGCAGCTCAACGACCATCCATGTCGCGTGTTGATGGTTGCCGCCGAGTTCCTGAGCCATGTTTGCTCTCTTCCGGTCGTTCCACCTGTACCATTCTGGAGCGTCATAGCAGCCAGATCTGAATTCTGCTTTCCAGTTACCAGTTACCACAGCCCACAGCCTGCCTGCCTGCGCCACAGCAACGCCGCTGCCTGGCCTGCTCTTTCCCCGCCGCACAGGTTCACGCTCTTTCACTCGTTTCCATGGATTGGTGCCTGAAGACGTTTCTCATTACGTCCTAGCGCCCATAGCCTTCTCCAGGGCTGTGAACTTTCCCGGTTCCCCTCCCATTTGTTGCTCTCCGCCTGCCACCATCTCCCACTTCTTCTCGCTCTTTTCGACGGGATCCTTAGTCTTCCTGTTTCCGCTCGTTGTTCTATTCTTCCTACGCGAGCAGCGCGACTCTCGCTTTTCCGTCGCTGCCGGTTCCACTTGACATCACTTGTTCACCACATCGTCGAACTGGTAACAGATATGCCGCGCAAAGCATTCATGTCAGACCTGCAAGCTGCAGCAGGCCTGTCAGTTATAGGAATAACAGACGTTCAACCGGGTGGAGATGATGGAGAGTTTACTTTCCGGTGTCAAGTAGCGGAAAAGGAGCTGACCGTTTCGGTCCAAGTAGTTCCCGGTACGTATTTTCCAACCACTAAGGTGAAATTTGGATGGGATACTCCTTCCACAGCACTGGAACATTTTCGGACTTGTCGGACGACCATCGCACCCAATCGTACATAAAGTATGCAACTGACGCCATCGCAGATGTATCCGAGTACCCCTCCAGCCATATGTACTTGCTCTATGCCCCCGATGATGCCCCCGAAGAGATCGCCCGTCGTCTATCTGACATGAACGAGACGACCATCAGCAAGCCTATCGCTGTCATGTTGGAGATGGTATCACAACGCCTGAAGTCTGTCGATAAGGATGGTAACCAGCAAATGTTACACTCTGCAGACTACGACGACATCGAGGACTCTGACGATGAAGAGATCGAATTCTTTCCCGAAGACAATCCAAGCGCACAGCGAGCCGTTCTGGGTCAATACGGCACAGAACCCCCATCACTCTCTTCGTTAGACTATCGGCAGCGAATCAGAAAGGACCTGAGGGCTGCCAAACGCCATGGCTTCAAGGTTGGATGCTACGGATCTATTTTGGACGGCCATAGCTGCTATGTCATCCTGTCCTGCCGCATAGCGAAGCTTGGTATATCGGAAGAGGCGATGGGTGCCTGGCAAGTGGATGCAAAGGAATACTTGACTGTCATGTTCCACTATCCGTCCGGCTATAAGAGTATGGATTTGTTTCGCGCGAATGAGAACGCCCAAGCACGTCGCTATGTCAGCATTCGCATGGGGATAGGCACACGCTATAAGCCCACTCTGGAAGAGGTGGTGAACGCATTCTCTGCGTCGAACGGAGGTCAAACGAAGAAGTCTGAAGAGTCGGCCGCTGACTCTCAAGCACTGAAGATGCCCGGGACCGGCTTTCGGGCCTCTTTCATTTCCGGCCCACTCAACGGTCTCTTGGATGAGCGCTTTCTGAAGCTCCTCCAGTTCAGATACCAGGGCATGTCCTGGGAGGGTGCGGAGCTGTTCTACAATGACCATGCCAACAGCGTCCGAGCCGACATAACTTCTGACCAAGTAAAATACTACCAAAACGAGGCGACGCCCACGACTTATCCTCCTCTCGTCACCGCGGATCATATCTCAGAGACGGCGTTCCCAGCCGATCACTGCTTCCCTTTGGTGGGAATGCAGTTTGTCCTTCGCCATTTCGTTCGTTGTACCGAGTTCTGCCTGATTTGCTTCCGAAGGCTGTCGGAAGATTTCCAGGCCATCAAACCCTACGTTTGCGACAACGGTCTGTGCCTCTATCAGTACATGTCTCTTGGCTTCGGTCCTAGTATCGAACACGAGATTCTCTCGCAACCCAGAGTCATCGACTTGCTCGTTAGCTTCTGTTACATTCGTGCGAAGTCGGGTGGCCTAAAGGACTTTCCGACTGGCCTCAGTCTTATGGTGCCTCCTAACCGCGGAGAAAAGGAGGCGCCTAATCATTCTCCAGGTATGAGGGCGTCTGTTCTTGGGCAACCACTCAATGGAAAGAAGTCGGACAACGACGAAGAGAAACTGCCCCCAACGGATACTCTGAAGGCTCTTTTCAATGCAGGCACACGCGAGTTGATGTTCCCTGATCGGAACGCGAAATGCCCCTTGAAGAAGGGAGACTGGATTGTCATCGTCAACGGTGATTCAAAGTTGCCCCTACATTGTCGAATTGCTGACATCACCTTTTGGCCCACCCTTTCGCTGGGAGAAGCTGGTGAGTCTTTTCCGAAATGAGGGTTGACATATACTTCCCAGCCGTCTTATGCCCATGTGACATACCCACAAGGCACGTCTGACTGACCCTTCCTAGTATATCCTGCGGAGCGGCCAGAGCCCAAACCCAACCCTTCCCACCAGCTTACAGCGTTTAAAAGCACGCCAGCTGGCAAAGTCAGCACCCCAATCGGACACCCCGGCACAGCTGTAGATTCGAAGATTCAAAAGAAAGTCGATCGGTCTGATACAGAGTTCATTCCCGTTGAATGCATTGTGTATTCCAGCAACTTCGACAATCTCGACGACGGCCAGAAACGTATTGCCATATGTGACATGCTAGATCTACTGCCTTCCGTCAACGAGCTGAAGTCATACCTATTAACAAGCGGCCGTCCACCTTTGGGCTCGTGGCTCAATCGCCTTCCGCCCGCGCTATTAGGTATTCTACGGTGGATCATTGCCTCAAATCGTGCGTGTATAATGCAGGTCCCAGAACCTGGTGAAGATAAGGAGGGCGCAAAGGGTCGAGTGTATGGGATGAGTGGCTGGACGCAATTTAGGTTTGCAATGGGGGCGCCAGACAAAGAGCGCCGCTTCCTGCGAGCCGTGAAAGAAACGACGAGTCGTCTGAGTTTGAAATACCCGACCATATTCGCGTGGCACGGTAGTCCACTAAACAACTGGCATTCCATCATTCGGGAGGGCTTGCACTTCAACCAAACCCTCCATGGGCGCGCTTACGGGAATGGGGTGTACCATGCTATTGACGCAAACACCAGCACGAGTTACAGCGTGCCCTATGGGCAACAGAGCTGGCCTTCGAGCGAGTTGCAGATTGGCCAGGTAAGTGCGGTTATCGCGCCTGGATATTGGCCTGGATGATTGCCGACGCAATCGCATATGCTTACTCCTTTTTTAGGCAATGGCGTTGAACGAACTTGTAAACGCCCCAGGGGAATATGTCAGTAGTTTACCTTACCTCGTCGTTAGCCAACTGGATTGGATTCAGACACGCTACCTTTTCGTACGACCATACTCGAATCCAAGCTTCGGCCATAGCGGAACGGCCGCTCCGACGAATGGCGAAACCCAAGAGACGATGCCCGAAAATTGCATCCAGCAGGATCCATCGAGGACTCCTACAGGCACAAGCTCTCGTATCGTCATCCCTGCTGCCGCGATGCCAGCCGGGTCTGCCCGTACATTACCTGCGCCGCGGACCAACCGATCGCCCTTGGCTAAGCGTAGAAAGACGGGCAGCGGCAACAGCAGAATGGACCCGATCGATCTTGTGTCAAGCGATGGGGATGTTTACATTCGCGATGATGACAGTGTTGCTACAGACGAGGAAGATAGGGCGCTTTTGGTAGACGAGCCCGAGCCCGAGCCTACACCTCCACCCAGCCGCCCAAAGACGAGTTCCAAGCCCCTCACAGACTTTGTGCCTGGCACCCTCGACTATGCCAAACTACCCTTGATAGCTCAGCCAACCTGGGCGACTCCTCATGCAACAAGGCGCCTCATGAAGGATTTCCAGGAGCTGCTGAAGGTCCAGGAGAGGGAGCCGCTGCATGAGTTGGGATGGTACGTGGACCCGGAAAAGACGGACAACATGTACCAGTGGATTGTGGAGATGCATTCGTTTGACCCCTCGCTTCCTCTTGCTAAGGACATGAAGAAGAAGGGCGTCAAAAGCGTTGTTTTCGAGTTGCGCTTCCCTGAAGGGTACCCGATGAGTCCGCCTTTTGTTCGCGTCATCCGGCCTCGCTTTTTGCCTTTCCAGAGCGGCGGTGGTGGCCATGTGACTGCGGGCGGCGCAATGTGCATGCAGGTAAGTCCAAAAATTCTCTTGTTTAGTATCCATCTCACCTGTGTTTAGCTCTTGACCAACGACGGCTGGTCTGCTGTCAACTCGATCGAGTCGGTCCTCCTCCAAGTGCGCATGGCTCTGTGTAGCACCGACCCCAAACCGGCGCGTCTCGAAATCCACGGCCGCGGCGACTATGGCGTTGGCGAAGCCGTGGAAGCATTTGTCCGTGCCTGCAAAATGCATGGATGGACGGTGCCGGCTGGTTTCGATAAAATGGCT
Organism: Sporormia fimetaria CBS 119925; assembly: GCA_010093795.1. Taxonomy (NCBI): domain Eukaryota; kingdom Fungi; phylum Ascomycota; class Dothideomycetes; order Pleosporales; family Sporormiaceae; genus Sporormia; species Sporormia fimetaria. The sequence goes on from MU006565.1 coordinate 612,444, forward strand.
CTGGGAGGTCAATACGCGTCGCACGGTTCTCACGACTTGCCGAATTAATGAACTGGTTTCATGGGCGTTTTCATCGGCTATATGGGCGTTAATGGAGGGGCAATGTCGAGATGATCATGGTCAGTGGAGTTTGGGCCGATACAATGTCTATGCATGGCGTTTTATTCTGTTGTTTGGGAGACCAGGTAGGCACTATCGGACGTCCATTTCGATTACTGCGTTCTTCACCTGGCGATGGCGCTGCAAAGAGGTCTTCTATCGGGCGAAGACGGCGCAACGAGGTATCCGGGAAGTGTGTGGCATCAATGCATCACGCCGGAGTCAGGTAGAACCACAATACAATGGTAAATCCATACATTAAAGTAATCGTGTCTCGTCCAGCTGGCTAATCACCCATTCCCGTCTGCGTCCAGTCGTCTCTCATAACACAATCCCTACCCACATCATCACATAAACCTACACGACCACCCCGCCACTATTAACCTGCCTCGTCTCCCCGACAGCCTCAAACCGCCCCCTCCCCTTCCCATCCCACCTAACCCCCTGCACCGCACTCTGGCCCTCGGCAACCCACGTCACATTATGCCCCACCTCTTCAAAAAACGCAGTCGTGGTATTATCATACCCGTACTCAAAGCTCGTTTGCGAGGGGACCAACTGTTCGTGCAGTCTGGGTGCGGCGATCGCTTCTTTCAACGTTCTAGGCCGCGAGCCATCGACCGGGTCGATCAGGTGCAGGGCGGTTTGGATGACCGATGTTATGATGCGGGAGCCGCCTGCGGCGCCGACGGAGACGAAGAAGGGTTGTTTGGGGTTGTGGTTGGGGGCGTTGGGGAGGAACTCGATGATGAGCGGGGAGATGGAGGAGAGGGGGCGTTTGCCCGGGCGGATGAAGTTTGCGGGTGAGGGGACGTAGCCGAAGGCGTTTGTGGTGTTTGGGATGGAGAAGTCCTGGTTGGGGTGTTGGTGGTATTATTTGCGAGTTGAAAGTAGAAAGGGTAGTGCGGAGCGGGATTTACTAGATAAAGGATGGAAAAGATAAAGTTTAGAACGGAGAAATGCAAATGGAAATTGAGGAGTGAGAAAAGAAATAGGGAAAAGACTTTGGGCATAGAGAAGAAGGATCAAAGGGTAGGAAGCAAGAAATGAGCAAAAAGGCTGGAACTCACATTCATCTCATTATTCATAATCACCCCCGTCTCCGGCACCACCAACTTGGACCCAAACAGCAGATTCACCGTCGTCGTCAGACTCACAGCCAACCCATCCTTATCCGCCGTACTAATATGCGACGTCCCCGGCGTATCCAGACTCTCGAGTCCCTCGGGCTGATAATACGGCACCTCGTACGCCTTGGTATCGCTAATCTTGCCCCGGATCTCTGCGGCCGTCTCATCACTCAACATCTGCTCCTGAAACGTGTCCAGGCCTTCGACGAAACTCGGATCCCCGAGCTTACTGCGTTGCCCGTATGCAAACCGCATGGCTTCGTCGAGGCGATGTGTCGTCGTGTTTACACCGGCTTCGTGAGCAGCATAGCCAGACATTGTTTTCAGGACTGCGAGCATGACGTTTCCGCTGCTGGGGGCGGGGACGCTGCTGAGTTTGAAGTCGCCGTAAGTGATGGAAGCCGCGGGGCGGCGGGCAATGGTGTAGTTTTTCAGGTCGTCCATGGTCATGGTTCCGTTTTTGGCGCGCAGAGCCCGGATAGTGGCGTCTGCGATGGGTCCCGTGTAGAACGCGTCTGGGCCGTGTTGCGCAATGGTTTCAATGGTCGCCGCATACCGTTTCCGCGTGATGGTCTCGTTGATCTTGAGGAGGCGACCTTTGGGTGCAAAGTCCATCGCCCATTGGGGATCGTGGACGAGGAAGTTTGTGGTGTTGGATTCGGGCACGTTGTTTGTGGCGCTCTTCATGTATTTAACAAGGTCCTCGTTGACGAGCCAGCCTTCGCGGGCGAGCTTTGCGCCCGGTGCGAGAACGTCGGCCCAGGAGAGTTTGCCGTAGTTCTCGTGTAGGTATTGGAGACCGCGGAGTTCGCCGGGGACGCCGGATGCGAGACCGCCGGTTAGAGAGGCTTGTTCGTTGTTTTTGTACATGTCTTCGAAGGCAGCTTGGGGTGCGGTTTCGCGGAAGTCAATGGCTTCGTAGGTGCCGTTGGGGGAGCGGATGAGCATGAAGCCGCCGCCACCGAAACCTGGTGATGTTAGTTAGGAAACTTGGTAGTTTTGGTGATTGTGTTCTTCTCTGCAACAGTCCAAGAGATGTATCCAATCTCCTCCAACCTGCGCTCAAAACATACCTGAGTGATACATCCCCACGACTCCCACACAAACAACCGTCCCAACCATAGCATCCGCAGCATTACCTCCGGCCTTCAACAAATCCGCGCCAACCTGACTGCAGATATCTGCTTCCGACGCAACACCTCCAAGGCGACCTCGCTCATGTGCCGGCGGATTAAGGCGGTGAGGTTCGCATGGCGACATGGGTGTACTCCATGCGCCTTGCACGCTCAGAAGACTGGCGAGGAGGTGGTTGAGTTTCAATCGCTGAGGCATCGCGACGAAGGAGCAACGGCGAGGGAGCTACGACGATATGCGACGCAAAGAATGAGGGAAGGAAAGAGAGGAAGTTTGAACAACGCGAGGGACAAAACTCGCTACCAAGTTTCTCAACTCGTCCATGTCATGGTTGTCCAATCCATGTGGTTGGGAGCGGCAGGGACGCGGGTGGGATGATCGTGCCTTTCGTATCGCCGTTAGGGATGCCTGTTTAGGCAGCTGCGATTACGACTACGAGCTTTTTGTGCTGCGAAAAGCAACGGTGATTGCATCATCATAGTTGCAGGGATTGATATGCATGGGTCCTTTGAAAGCGGGGGTACGAGATTGGGGTTGTGAGTTGTGAGGTTTACAGTCGTAATCTTCCACGACATGTCGCCAACTACATCCTTCTCTTGTATATGTTGATGAGACTGTTGTTTGTGACATTGTCATTTTGTAATCTAATATGCCCTTGTAGGAAACGACGCGTTTTGAGATGAAATGTTTTGTGATTTGGAGGTTGGAGTTCCCGAGGTCTGGCGGGGATAAGCGTCGGTGATCCTCATACATCATCGTGCATAGGCACATGACTCGTATCTTTGGATTTTCGACCGCAGAGTGAAATGCAACAATTCGTAACAAAATGGGAGAAATCTTCAGACAGTAGTAGAAGATGTTTAAAATTAGCGACAATAGCACGAGTACATTCAACGCACCAATTTCCTCGGGTATCTCACATACAATCAAGCCTCCTTCTCCTCCTCAGCACCCTCCTCCTCCTTGTTCTGCCGCAACGTACTCGTCGGCACCTCACTCGACGTCCCCTCCTCTGAACTCGGTTTCCGGAAAACCGCCTGCATCCAGCACCGATACATCTTCAATCTCCGCTGGCGGTTCACCAGCATCCGTCTGTCGACACCAAAGTGAACAATCTCGAACTCGGGAGTCGGTATGGGGTCCTCCTCGCGGGGACTCTTCTTCTCATCCTGCAGAGCGAGGTCGCCAACTTGCTGCTCCAAAGAAGCATCACCATTTGTGGCTCTCTGTGGTGCCTTTTGGCCTCCCCATATCTCCTCCAACTCTTCCTGCTCGAAGAAGTAAACTCTCGTGCCATCACCCCTGACATAAAAGTTCTCCTCCATATATCTCCCCTTCTTGAACCGCACTTGTGCCAAATCACCCCTCCCATAGTCCCTAAACAGCACCTGACCACCCGGCTTCAGCACCCTCCAGATATTCCTCACAGCCTGGTTCCACTGCTTCGGACTCAGCGCCGAGAAGATGAAAATCATCAACACAACATCCACACTACCCTCTTCAATGCCCGGTGGAAGTCCGCCATTCTCGCTCTCCGGGGACGACGCCACATCCCAGACATCCGCCTGGATGAATCTAGTATCATAAGCCTCATTCTCCCTGATAACCTCAACCGCCTTCTTCGAGAAATCACACGCATGGATCTTCAGTCCTTGATTCTTATTCTTCGCCAAAATCGGAAACGCGCTATTCCCCGCACCCGCACCCACCTCCAACACCTTGGCCGGCTTCGCATCCTCCTTCGTAATCTGATCCAACACCGGAAACTCCTGCGCCAACCACTTTCTGTTCTTGAAGAAATTCGCGCGATTATTCTTATAAAACATATTCCACCATTTCTCGGGCTGCGAATTGAAGCGCTGTTTATCGAAATCCGAGACAGGGTCTTGACGCTGCTTTTCGTATTGCTGTTCTGAAAACTCGGCGTACGAGGGGTCGACGGTGACGTGGTCCCAGGCGTTGAACTCGAAAATGTCGTCGCCTTCTTCCAGGAGCCGAGAGCCGAAGGCGAAGGGGTCGGTGCGTTTTTGGTTGTTGGTCGGGGAGTGGGAGCGCGCGGAGGGGTTGCGGATCGGGGCGAAGGAGGCGGGGACGCCGTAGGCGTCAGATTCAGGTGCGGGTGATGTAGTAGTGTCACCGTTTGTTTCGTCTTTTGGAGCGGGCGAGGGTGAAGGGTGCGGGATTGGGTCTACGGTAACGGCGAAGCGCATGTGTTCCATGGCTTTGCTGAGTTGCTGTCGAGGTTGCGCTTTTTGGGAGACTGAGTTGTCTGTTTCAAAACGAGCGTCCGTGTTGGTAGCCATGCTGGGCTTGCAAATAATGCAGAATAGTGAGTGTAGATTTGCGGTGGGATGGATGGTATCAAAAGTCTCGAAGTTCATAGAAAAGTTTATCGATAGCGGGGAGGCGGGGAACCTAGGCTAAGACCGAACAAGACTAGTCAGGGCAACCCCTGCAATGCTTTCGTCAGAGCCGCAAAGCTTAACCACCGACCAGATCGCGGCAACAATTTAACTATCTCACGAACTTGAACCCACAAAAAGCATGAGTATACGCGAGCAATAACACTTACCTACCTTCTGTTTTCTCTCTTTCTTACCAGCGACTCCCTCCTCGGCCACCAAACACCACCAACATGGCAACCAAATCCCTCCTCCCCACAACGCGCCCCCTCCTCCGGACCCTCACACCATCTATCCAACAAACCCGCACATTCCTCCCCGACCCCTCCTCCTTCCTTTCCCAATTCGCGCCTCAAACCAACACCACACCCCAAAAACTCTCCGCAACCCGAACCCTCCCCTACCCCTCGGCCCCGATCTACTCCATCATCGCCGACATCCCCTCCTACTCCGCCTTCCTCCCCTACTGCGAAGCCTCGCGCGTAACAGCCTGGTCCTCCCCCGACTCCGTCTACAACCGACGGTGGCCTAGCCAAGGCAAGCTCGTCGTGGGTTTCAAAGGCCTATCCGAGGAATTCACGAGCGCCGTGTGGTGTGTACCAGGCCGTGTGGTGGAGAGTGTCGCGGGGGTGTCTGCGCGGGGCGAGGATCTGAAAGAGGAGGATTTGAGACATCATTTTGATGGTAAGCAGGGTGGGATTGCGAGTGGGAATGGAGAGGAGTCGCCGCTGTTGTCGCATTTGAGGAATCGGTGGACGGTGCAGGAGTTGGGGAAGGAGGAGACTAAGGTGACGTTGAGTTTGGAGTTTGCGTTTTCGAATCCGATTTATACGGCGCTGAGTGCCGGGGCGGCGCCCAAGGTTGCTGAGGTTATGGTGAAGGCGTTTGAGGAGAGGGTGAGGAAGTTGTTGGATGGGAATCCGGAGATGGTGAGGGCGAGGTTGGAGGATTTGGAGGGGAGTGGGTTGAGGAGGAGGTGAATCTAGATCAAGACGGTGATGGATAGACCGAGGGCTGGGACTGCCTTGGGGCGATTTGTAAGATCTCCAGGCTGCGGACCTCTGCTAAAAGGCAGTCTGTCTGGCTGGCCTATTGAGAACAGATACCCTGTATATTGAGTGTATACTAGAAGATATAAGACTCATCAAGGGACCAGCGTGCATCGTTATAACTCTCTGTCGAAGAATCCCAATTCTGATGCAGTCCTGGTCTGCCTATCTCCCTTCAGCGAAGAAGCTCATATGCAAAGGTCTGACATCCAATATGCCAATGATTGAAGGCAACCCACACGTTCCATAACAGAAAGCAACTCCCAACTCCTACTCCTCAACTTCCCAAGCCACCCAATTCTGCCTCTTTCCAATCCCCTTACAACTCCACAAATTCCTTTACATCGCAAAACGTCACAATCTTCCCCTTCCCCTTCCCAACTGCATCCAAAAACTCCCTCCAAGCCCCAACATCCGTCCCCGACCCCTCCACTAACGGCACCCCGCCCGCCTTCTCAAACATCAACACCGACCTCCTCACCCACCACTCTCCCTTCTCTCTCTTCAACTCCTCGCCACTTCCCGCCCGTCCCGCATGCACATTGGGCGGTCCGGCCCTCGTCGTCGCCATCCCAACCGTAGTCGTAGGATCCTCGTCCGGATACAACGCATGCAGACAGTCACTCCAATTCGTGACTGCATGGCTCGGGAAGGCGATAGTGAGCCATGCGCGCCCGGACCGGATAGAAAGGAAACACCAGCGGCCTTCTCCCGTGGTACTGCGGGAGCGTTGGTCGCATCTATATGGGTGGTGGTGGCGGGTAATGAGGCGGTCTCGCAGGCTGTGTTTAGGCTTCTCGCAGGCTAATGGGCCGCGCGAGGAGAAGACGTCGACGGCATTCCAGGTTACAGATGTTACATCGCCGGGTCCGATCCGCCAGAGCTCGCGGTGGGGTTCGCTGCTCGTGTCCCAGAAACTGATGCCGATGAGATTGGTGTGGATCGGTGGGGTGACTGAGAGAGATGGGAACACCGGGTGTATAGCCAGAAGGTGGGGATCGTTGTCAACCCGGCTTGACAAGTGCTGGAGGGTGAGTCGCCATGTGGTGAGGGTCCGCGCGAGCCCGTCTGTGTTCCCTGGAAAGTTTACACGCCACTTCCATTCATGTCTGCGGTCGAGAGAGGGGAGACCGGTGGGGACAGGCGGGATGTTGGGTCGGTATCTCTTGTGATCGTAAGTTTCGAAGTGATCGTCTGAGCCGGTGGTGGCATCGCTGAGATTGCTGTTGCCTCGTTTGTGGCCTTGGGAAACAGAAGCAGGACTGGTCGGATTCTGGAACAACGACGAGAAGAAGGCATCTGCGTTGATTTCGCGTGCAGCTTCTCCTGGATCCCATCTACCACTTTGATCTTCAGTGTTCTTAGAGAAGATGGTAAACACTTGGGACGGCTGCCGAAGTATTTGGGACTGTTGTCTAATGACGGTGGCCGTGCGCTCAACCCAAGTATTCTTGACTGCGACGTTCTCAGTGTATGCCTCGTTGTGAGTGCTCGCATATGCGCAACCAGATAGCGGTGCGGTTTGCTGTGAGTCGACTCTGGAGTGTTTAGCAGGTGGCTGCGGTGTGGACTCGTACTCTGTATGGTGTTGCCAGACTGGAAGGAAAACGTCATCGGCGGCAGGCTGCTTGGACGCCATATGACTGCCGTAGTTGCTGGGTCTGTTGATAGTTCTATGATGGTTGTCATAGAGAACGGGCAGTTTGGGTAGCTCGGCAAAACTGTTTGTGAGTGTTACAGGAAGTAACTCAACACCGTCTGAAGAAGTACCGCTGACAGTTTCTAGGGCCTTCTCTGGGCCGAACTCGCGCAGGCCTTTCTCGAAAGTGTCGCGAAGGTCCCAAGGTATCCCCGGCGGAGGTGGGAAGGGTACAGCGGGACGATCTCCCATCACTCTTTGTAGGGAAAATGTTGCCATCTTCAAGTAGGGCGTCTGTGTCATCATCCGAGCCGTCCTCTGTTCAGAACTTTGGTACATTTGGGTTGAGCTAGCGGACGAGATATTCCCAAAGTTGCTGACTTCGGGTCGAATGGTACGATCCGGATCAGGTGGGTCGCTGTCGGCAAGAGCCAGTTGACCAGTAAGCCATTCGGTTTGGCCCCCAGGTGAACAGGTGAAAGCGGATTGGAAATGGCCAAGCTCTGGCGGTGTTTGGAAGGGAGTGCCAAGACCACGCTCCTGGTGAAAGGATTCCTGTGGAGAGTCGCGGCTGCCCGTGGAAGGCATGGCCTGCAAGGAAGTGGAGACAGGCACGATAGAGGCAGTTGCGGTTGACGTCTGAGAGAAAGTGCCTTCTGAGTTGTTGATGGGCGGTCGGAGAGCGGGATGCAACTCTGGAGCGTAGCGGAAAAGGCGGTCCACCGCGGGTAGGATGGGTGAGTTAAATCTGAAATAGGACCCTGGGGCGCTAGCACGCGCTTGCAAGACCAATGCAATGAAGTGAAGGCATACTATTACTGAGAGTCCGGCCTACTGTGTGGCCCCAAGTTATCTACCACAGAACGCTCTGCACCCCATCAAGAGTCGACAGAGAACACGTAGGTAGCCTCGAGCACATAGGGCTCGTCACCAGGACCGAATACCTGCCTCTTTTCACGGCCCCACTCCGGATGGTTGATGCCGTCAATCCAGTCCTGTACCTCGAGGACAATGCAGCCGTACTTCTCGACGACCCTGCGTCTGCCCTCTAGCCCTTGCGACGACTTGATGGGCAGAGTGCCTGGAGACTAAGTCAGAATCTTTGCAATGAATATGCCGGAATAATCCACTCACCGTTCTGGAAGCCACAGCTGTACACCTGGAAAGCGTCCTGGTCCGTGTAGATATCTAGCTTGATGCCCGAGAAGTCGCTCCATACGCTGGCGATCGGATCGGATGTCCGCCAGTCATAGGGCCCGTTCTGTGCACGGTTTACGAGGAAGCAATTATCGTAACCTGTGCAGTTTGTCCCACAGTTACCGAGCATCTCAGGTGAGGTGAGATTAGCGCCCATCTGCTTCGGTGCCGACCAGAAGTCGTTCACAGAGCCTTTGGCATTGGGAAGAATGGTGCCGTCGGGGATGAGTATGCCGTCGACGCCGACTCGCTGCCCAGAAAAAGGCAACGACACGGTATGGTTCAGGGCCGTTGGAGTATCGGGGTGAGCGAAACCATCAAGATTCCAATACGTCTATCCATGTCAGCAAGACGCTTGTTGATAATCGTTGAACTCTTACATGTGAGCTGAGCATAATTGGCGTCTTCTTGGTGGTAGCCAAAGCTACCATCTTGATGTGCCAGGTGTTCGGCGACAATGTGTAGGTGATATAGCTGACAACTTCTCCTGGGAAACCCTCTTTGCCGTCTGGGTCAACGATTGAGAACGTGATTGAGTCGGCCGTGTGGGCGACGACAGTAAAGTTTCTCTGCGCACAATTAGCGAACGATTGCGGCAAGTCGTAGTAGACCGACATAATCCCAACCGTCTGGCCCTCCGTGCAGTGTGTTCAAGCCATTGTTGTCGTTGGGAGTCACTTTGTAGGTGGTGCCGTCAATGGTGAATGTGCTGTTCTTGATTCTGTTCGCATAACGGCCTGATTGGTCAATTGGAGCTTTTGCTTAAGGAGACTGACGTCGTACCGGGAACACTTCCAAGGTGAGGATGATAGGGATCAGTGGTGAACTCTCCAGCAGTGTCGAATCCAAGGACGATGTCACGCTCCACGCCATTCTTATCTACGACGAAGAGGTCTGAGATTGAGGCGCCGTATGGGACGAAGCGCGCGCGGATCCCTTCGGCTGAGATCTCGTACTTGCCGTTCGCGTCGGGAGTGGGACCGTGAGTGGAGTTGGGCGTGGCATATGTCTGGCCTGCGACTCCTGCGGCAAAGCAGAAAGCCAGTGACGATAGCATGGGAAACAGCATGATTGCGTAGTTTCTGACGTCCCTCTGCCGGTATAGAGAGGTGTGCACAAGGCGAGCGGGGGCAATTGGCAGAACCACAGGTTATATACCTAGGTACACAGCGAACGGATCATCACCATGGATACAGGGAAAGTGCATTGTACCCTGGGTAACTCGACAGCACGCCCGTGCCTACCCCCCGGAGAAGACGGATGACCTCTAGTGGAAGCTTGCAAACGGGAAAATAGCGGTAGAGACGTCTGTTTGTAAACTTTGGTCCCCAGGCACGAAGTCGAACCCTGTCGATATTTCATCATTCGGCGTTTGCGTTGAAGGCCGCGGGCCGATGAATAGATTGAGCTGCAGGTTCTGTTGGAGGACCGGCTTGAGGAGTCGGCATGGAGACACACCCTGGGCAGAGGAGGAGAGTGACGTTACAGACGAGCTGCTGTGATTGGCCGGGACGGGTTGCACGTCAACGGTCGATCTGGGGGAGACAAGGCATGCGGGACCGGGAATGGCGTCCGGCTAAACCTATATCGTAGTAGCGCATCTTATCACAGGTTCAATGTTAAGCAGTTCACGCACGGCTCGTAGAGCACAAACGAGGGACTTTGCATAGCCAGGAACCCTAGAACCCTAGGCCAGAGCTCGAGTGATCCGGCTCTACGAGGGCTCATTAGCCTGCAGACCATCATGCGGGGTTGCGCAACGCGGAGCTAAGCTCGAGAACCCGTGTATAGGTGGAACTTTTAAGCAGTGAGATCCTGGCCTCTCCGGCGCAACTTACATTGCGAAGCTAGCAATACGGCTCAAAATGCTTTCCATATCATGTCTGCAGGTACGAGCACTTGAAGCGCATGCCATATGGCACTGGCCGGCTTCAGTTAGTCACTTTGCTCGAGACTACAGAGAGGAACTTGGAGATTGGCCTCGCTCAAAACGGCCAAACCTGCGCTCGGAGGGCCTGCAGAATAGGTAATGCTTTAAGAGAAATAAATAATGTATTTTGTACGTAGTCGTTCTCTTTCTACATCTGGAGCATTCTGATTGGTGCGGAAATGCCCAAGACGGCCTAGTGCGCCACATCTCAACCTTGTCGCGTTGCGCTGCACCGCCGACGCGCCGCATCCAAAGTCACCTCTCCTGCCTCCAAAACCACAAGTCTGCGCCGTCGTCACTCCTGCTTCCGAGAACTCCGTGGTCCCTAAATCGCCAGTCGCCATGCAGCCCCAGTACCGGAACTACCCAATGGCCCCGCAGGGCCATCACCCAACACCGTCACGGAGAGCGCCTGGTATGTTCACTTGCCGCAGACCTCCAACTATCACCCCGCTCCCGTCGTGGAGCTGCTGCGCAGATCCCCATGCCTGGCCTGATCACAAAAGCTGACTTGGACTACTTGTTTCGGCAAGCAGGCCCCATCCCGCCCCAGCATCCGCCTCCTCCGCAACACTACACAACCGCCCATATGCAGGCTCAGCAGCGCGCAGAGGCCGAGCGCCGCGAGAAGATGCGCCGACTAGCACTTACTCCGACTGACAGGAACATTCCCGATGGCGTTGAGGACATTTGCATCGGCGACGGCGTTGCCCGGTACCGCGAGCTGCAGGAAGTCGAACGCACCATGGACGCCATGATCATGCGGAAGAAGCTGGAAGTCGCCGACAGCATATATCACCCCCGGGCGCCTGTCTGGGGCACTATGCGCGTCTGGATATCGAACACCGCTGAGAACCAGCCCTGGCAGTCGACGGACCTGGACCCGGAGACTTTCGACTTCGACACAGGTACCAGTGCTACATACCGCGTCAAGATCCAGGGCCGCCTATTGGATGAGAACCCTGACGTCGGTCTTGAAGACGATGATGAGGAAGAGAAGGACGCAGATGCCATGGACGAGGACAGTGCCGAAGCCTCCAAGACGACAACTCCTCCCAAGCCCACGGTCTTCTCTCAATTCTTCTCCTCCATTACCATTGACTTCGATCGGGCCAAGAGCCTACAACCCGACAACTTCACCCAAATCGAATGGAAGCGCCCCGAGAATGCCGCTGCCAAGGATGCCAACTTCACACAGCTCGAGTTCGAACGCAAAAGCGACGAAAACATCAACGTGACCATCAACCTCCATCGCCACCTCAATCCCGACCGCTTCCGTCTTAGCAAAGGACTGTCCGAGCTCCTGGATCAAGACGAAGACGACCGAGCAGGCATCATGATGAAGATCTGGGAATATGCCCGCGCCGAAGGCCTCCAATCCGACGAAGATGATCGCAAATTCGCCTGTGACGCCCAACTCAAGGCGCTCTTCAACCAAGATATGTTCTACTTCCCGAACCTCCCGCATCTCCTCAAGCCGCACATGATGCCCGTCCCTCCGATCCAACTCCCCTACACCATCCGCGTCGACAAACCCTACATCGCCCCCTCCCCCGACTCCGGCATCCAACCCTCCGCCCCAACCGTCTACGACGTCCGCGTCCAACTCCCCGACCCCCTACGCCCATACATGGACAGAGTCCTGCGTAGCAAAGACAACATCGAGTCTTTAGAGCAGATCCGCGCCATCGACGAACAAATCGCGCTCATCATGACGGCCATCTCGCAATCAAAAGCCAAACACGCCTTCTTCACAAACATGGCCAAAGACCCCGTCAACTTCCTGAAACGCTGGCTGAGCTCTCAGAAACGCGACCTCGAAGTCATCCTCGGTGAAGCCTCGCGTGGCGGCGGTGAAGACGCTTCGGGTGCGGAGTGGTGGCGTGGCGGTGACGACGGAGTGTGGAACAGCGAGGTCGCGAAGGAGAGTGTGGGGCTGTGGCTTGCGCGATCCGGCATGATGAAGGCTGGTGGCCATTGAGCGCGCATTGCTCGCATCTTCTTTGTTTTTCTAGGTGCTGATGTGGAGTGATGTAGGTTGAACCTAAGCCTGAGAGCGATCCGGCGGTGGAGGCAAAGACGGCTGCTGCAGCTATCGCCCAAATCAAGGCAAAGAATCAAGGCAAAGAGGGGGTGAAGCCGGGGATCAAAAAGTAGTGAGCTGGTGCTGCTGTTTTTGGTGAGGTGCGCCAGGCAGTCAGGTGGCGCTGGCTTTCAGAGAATTTTCACTTTCTCTATATCGTTATGGCGTTTGTCGGGATGGGCTGGTGGGCGAATTGGCGTTCTGGTGTCGTGTGGGTACACGCGTGGTTTGTCCACTGTCGAGCTGCGACATTGGTATGGTGTTATTTTTATGGTTGGAGGCTGAATAAGAGAGCTTGGAGTAGGTACGTCTTAGCTGATGGATATGGTGATAATGTAAGGTTGGTCTCAGACCTGGTATGAATACTTGCAACGATTGAACACCCAAGTGCGTAGCAGTATGTGTTTCTAAACCACTGTTGATAGGTATGCAGCCTATAACACCGCTCCCACCTCCTCGGACTAACACGATAACCCAAGCGTACCCAAAACCCATTACCAGCACCTCTGCATCCAAAACCGCATCCAAAACCGCATCCAAAACCGCATTCAAAACAACACCCATACCCAATCTCGCGCTCTAACCCAACCCGTAACCAAACAACAACCCCATATCAATACCACCTATCCCCCTACCCCTCCATCATCCTCCTCTCAAACCGCCCAATCCTCGGCGGCGTCTCATCCAACCTCTCTCTATCCCCCTCACCCGCCCCATCCTCACCATACCTCATGCGCACCGCCTCCAGCTCCCCCCTCATCATTTCCTCCTCGGCAGCCCCGGAATTCTCCTGATCGCGCTGCAGCACCGAGACCCTGCGCGACGTGATTCTCAGCGGGACGGGCGGCCGCTCCATCCGCGCCGTCGCCGAGGACGCCAGCGTCGAGGGCCGGAGGATCTGCGGTTGATGTGCGTGGTGCTGGTGCGTGAAGGATGCAGTAGTACTCCCGGATTGCGAAGATGTGGTTGTGGCCCCGGAACTCGTGCGCACGCGCCGGAGGCCGGGTTCGCCGGGCGGCGGGTAGCGGTGCGTGTATGCTGTGGGCGGAGGGGGAGCGGGTGGGGAGAGGAAATCTACACTTCCTGCGTCTGCGGACGAGCCTTCGTGGACGCGGCGACGAGCGGGATTGAAGGAGAGACGAGCGCCTGCTCGACGGGAAGAGGGGTCTGGGATCCGGAGACGTACGGGGGCGGGGAAGACGGGGATGTCGCCGCCTCGGAGGGTTGCGCCTTGAGATGCGGTGCCTGGGTGTTGCGGGTTGGGGAATCCGGGCATGTGGGTTGGGACGGGTGCGTGAGGAGCGAGAGATACATGGCGGATAGGGAATGTGACGGCCGCGCCCACGGGCACGTTCTCACTCGAGCGTTGACCCGCCCGGCCGCCTCCAGGGGCGTGTCGACGATGGCGAGGTGGTGGAGCAATGTCCGAATCTTGGGTCGAGCTGCGTTCGTGGTGGTGATGCCAGGGGATCGGGTCTGGTAGACGGAGGTCGAGTTGAGGGAGTTGCCGGGAACTCATGATGCGGTGGTGGGCGCTGTTGCCGGATTCCTGCCGCATGATGTTACCAGCTGCAGGACGTCGGCGGCGTGGATCTGTGTCGAAGGTTTCGACTTGGTCGCGGAAGTGCACAGTGGGTCGGTTGTCGGGATCCAGAGGCACCACGGGGCGTGTCGGGGCTTGGGCGAGGCGGATGTAGGCTCTTTGAGCTAGGAGGTCGAGAGGTGAGGGCAGGTTGCGTTGGGCGGCGTAGGAGGCATCTGGGTTGTCGCCTAGGAGGTCCTCGGCGGTTAGAAGACCGCCCATGCGGGTGTAGGGGTTTGCTGGGCGTGGTGAGAGTCCATGTTGCCCTGGGAGGTTAGGGGTGGAGATGCTGCCCAGTCTGTTGATGAGAGGGACTGGCCTGGATGGACCGGCGCCGTCGAACTGTGACTGGGGGAGCTGGCCGGGTTGTGATTGTTCACTGGAGCGGCGAGAGGGAAGTTCGTAATAGGAGTACGGAAGACTGGTGTTGGAAACCTCGCTGATGGAAAGATCACTGAATCTGTTGGGACGTACTGAACGAGGATTGTCATCAGTAGCGCGAGCTTCGAATACAGTAGGCGTGTTAGAGTCAGGGGCGGAGGCTAGAGATTGGCGCTTTGGGGGCGAGGGCGTTGAGATCTCAGTCGAATCTTGCGAGGACGATGGAGTCTCGTTCCCAGCTAACTGTCTCGAGGGGGCAAGTCGAAGAGGAAGGGCTAGGTTGCGCGCAGGAGGTTTGACTGCCTCATCCCTCGACCGATTGGGTCCACGACGGAGTTTGGGACCAAGCTGGGGAGCATAAGGCAATACAGGAGAGCGAATCCGGCGGCGGGTTTCCTGGACGTCGGCAGGTGTCAGTGTGATCTCTGAAGGGCGTAGTCGGAGCATGGCAAAGCTGGCGATTGTACTGTATACTTGACATGAGAACAAAAGGAGTGTCGAGTTGGTGTCTGGCCATGACGATGGCCGTCACCTGCGTGTTTGTTGAAGGTTTACAGAGAGGCTGCATCTTTCCTTGTGTTTCCCAGCTCTTTCTTCCGAGTCTCAGAAGACTCGACATGTCGAGGCAGTCGACATCGAGGGTCTTGTGCAACATGGCTAGAGCAATCCAGATTTCGAGCTCCTGACCACACTTGCATGCTAAGCAATCCTACTCCCCTCTCTCTTAGTTTAACACCCTTCTCTGGGGTAACTGACAAGTATACGATAAGACGTGCTCGAAAACAAGAGCGTGTACAGAGAGTCAAAAGAGAGTAAACCAAGATTGCGAAGGCGACGTGGGCTGCACAGATAGTCTAATAGGTGCTCCTACGAACTCGTTTACGGTAGAGGATGTGTCGTGGTGATGTCTGCATTGGACTGTGCACTTAATGTCCGAGTCGTCAGCGCCGAGCCTCCAGCCTCACCTCCAGCCTTTAACTGCGCCATATCCCGAAGCGTAAGAGCCCATCACCGCCTTGGCCCGCTCCACCTCAGAGACGCGCGACGACCGTCCTCCCTCCAACCTGGCCTCTGGGCACTCCCCACGCCCCTCACTGTCGCTGGCCCTGTTCGAGCACCAAGGAAAGCACGCCGTTGTGCTCCCCGACCTCGCCCGCCGCGGCTCCCGCACGCTCGCTACCTTAGGTACCTCTCACCGCGTTTCGCAGACTGCCAAGCACACAACCCTCGTTCTCCCTCACGCAAGCCTGCACCATGGAAGGCGATTTGAGCCTTTCACAGACGCTCGGAGGCTTGCGCATTGCAAATCCCGACGAAGAGCCTGCAGCCCCGTCGCCGCCGCCGCCGAAGCAAGAAAGCTCACACGACCTGACCACAACGGACCGTCCCTCGTCCCCCTCACAGCCGTCATCGTCGAGTACTGTTTTGGAAAACAGACAGCACGCGGAGCCTGCTGCCTCAAAAGATGCGTCGCCGCCCAGGACCGACACTCGCAGCTTCAACACCAATGGGCATGTCCCTGAAGACGTCACCACGCCCACTGCCTCGCATCCCGCCGAGCCTCCACTGTATTCCACCCCACCTCCGCTGTCCCATCGCCAGTCTCTGCCCATAGCCCAACACGCTCAACAACAGCCTTTTCCAACCCAGTATGGTCCAGCGCCCACCTCGCAGCCGAGAGGACCGCCTCAACCCCAGCCATTTCGCGAGCGTCCGACGTCCGGTATATACAACCACCCCAATCTGTCGTCGAGCTCTGCGACGGCTATGTCCACTCCCGGGACATATCGCTACAATGATACTGCAATGTCGGGAGACATCCGAAGGACCAGTAGCTCCCGCGTAGCTCCTAGCGCTAGCATGCACGGCATGATACCGAATCGGGAGGCAAGCAGGAGCTATCGGGGACCTCCCATGTCTGCAGGAAACGGCCCTCTTCCACCTCGGAGGAGCTCCCGTCGTCTGCCCGTCGAGGGCGTCATGAGCTCACCCAGTGGCGTCCCGGGCAATATACCTGGCTACCAACCTTCTAGCTCTCCTCACGGTCTTGATGGAAGTCTTGTAGCCAGCAGTGAGGAGTGGAAAGAGAAGGGTGCAGCTGTATCCACAAGACAGGAAATCGATCAAGACGGCCGGCCTGTGCCAAGGATTGTCAAAAAGGGGGTCAAGGACTTCAACTTCGGTCGAACACTCGGGGAGGGATCGTACAGCACCGTCCTGGCCGCTACGGACCGACAAACCCTTCGAGAATATGCTATCAAGGTTCTCGACAAGCGCCATATCATCAAAGAGAAGAAAGTCAAATACGTCAACATCGAGAAGGACACATTAAACCGGCTAACCGAACACCCTGGCATCGTCCGGCTGTATTATACCTTTCAAGATGAACGCTCTCTCTACTTTGTCCTCGACCTCGCTTCCGGTGGAGAACTGCTCAAGTCCCTGAAGAAGATGGGAACTTTCGACGTGGAATGCACGCGCTTCTATGGGGCTCAGATATTGGATGCAATTGAGTATATGCATAACAAGGGTGTCATCCATCGGGATCTCAAACCGGAAAATGTGCTGTTGGATGATCAGATGCATGTCAAGATCACAGACTTTGGCACTGCCAAGATCTTGGAGAAGAAGTCAAACGGCTCGAATCAGGGTGCAGAGGATCCTCTTGATGGGATGGAATCTGAGCGCGCCCAGTCCTTTGTGGGAACCGCCGAGTACGTGTCGCCGGAGTTATTGACCGATAAAAATGCGTGCAAGGCAAGCGACTTGTGGGCGTTTGGTTGCATCATCTACCAGCTCCTTGCCGGACGGCCGCCGTTCAAGGCCGCCAACGAATACCAGACGTTCCAAAAGATTGTTGGACTGGAGTACACCTTTCCGGATGGGTTTCCTCCTGTTGCAAAGGATCTGATAGAACGTCTATTAGTGCTGGACCCCGTGAAAAGACTACCTATCGAACACATCAAGACCCATCCGTTTTTCGAAGGCGTCACATGGGGCAAGGGTTTGTGGAAACAGAAGGCGCCCAGGCTAAAAGCGTATGTGCCGCCTGCCCAGGAGCCTATAAGGCTCAATGGTAAGTAGTCGTACACCTATCCAACATCATTTCCTCGGTAACACTGTTTGCAGGACCAAGCACACCTGGTGTAGCAAGCAGCACCCAGTTACGTCCGACGCCGAGGCTGATCACGGAACTTCCTCCTCCCAGCCAATTGGACATTGAATGGTCGCCAGTACTGACGAAAAGAGACGAACGGATCCTGAAACTCGGAAACATGTTCATCACTCATCATCAGCCAGGCCATGCTGTGGGCGGGAAAGATGATCCCCCAGCAGAGGCGCCTCGAAAGATCTCTCGTTGGTTTGGCGGGAACACGGTTAAGAAAAGGCAGCGACTGGTGATGATCACCTCGAACGCCCGGATCTTGATGTGCGCTGCAGGGACCAACGATAAGAAGCTTAAGGAGGAAGTGTCGCTTCTGTCGCCAGGCTGCACGTGGAGAAGCTTCCAGGACTCGAGAGGACTGACCGCCTGGCTTGTTGAAACTGTATGTAGACCTCCCCATTCCCAGTTTGGTGCTTACAACTCTGCAGCGCGACAAACAGTACGTGTTCGAAGACCCGAAGAGCACGCCCAGCGACCCCAATGGAAGTAAATACTCGACTCAGGAATGGCTCGAAAGCATCGAGCAAGCCAGAGACTTCGCGCAAAGCATGGCGAGCTCCTACTCCGACCCCACACTCAATGACCTCAACTCCACCTTTTCGAGCCCCACCAGCACGTTAGGTGGTGATAACGCTTTGGAAGGAGTCAACATTCCTACGGCAAGACACCTTCGCAAAGACCACGGCGATGCTGATTCGCTCAAAGGGAGAAAGCGCTTCAGCAAACGGCACTCTAAGAACGGTCTCGCCAATTTCTAAGCACATATAGGGCTCTCGCCTTTGACGTTTCGCACCTGCAGAGTATATCCTCCCGCCTTGATCTCATTGTCGCGGTTTTTGGCATATTCTAGCGCGATCCCTCTATCCAACTCATCCAGCGACTGGCGTTGTGGGCGCAATAGACTTCTATGCTTTTTTCTCTCCTTTTCCTTTGCTGACTCTGACATGGCCGCTTTTCCGGCGGCAAGACTCAGTGGTTTCGATTTGTGCATTTCCGCGGCTTTGGCACTCTAGGCTATCTCTATTCCGTTTCTTCCTTCGTGTTGGAAAATTGGATCGGATGTTTCCAGATTTGTTGCCGGCTCGAGAAGGTTGGCGCTTCTAGCAGAAGGCTCATCTCGCCTATTTCCTTGCTGTATTTAGCGGTCTATCTTGGTGCCCTTAGAGGTCCGGATTAGCAGGCGGTGTTTTGCTGCTGTAGTGTAATTATGCAGATGGGTGAGACGTATGGATGTGTTAGCTATGTCCTTCAGGGTCCCCATCGTTCAACCCTCTCGAACCCCAGCAAAGTGAAGTTCCACTAGCTAGTCGACCGATTGATGCACACTGAGTCTCTGCTATCGGTAACAGTAGCATCACCTAAACATGGGAGGCGACTTCACGCCACGAAGCTAGAAGTCACATGACGTACAGCCTCGCCAAGGCCGTCGGGGCCAGTCCATGATGGAAGCCGACCGAAGTGAATCCACACCTGCATCCTATCGCCCTCTACACCACCACCTCCGTCGCGGAGCCTCCCAGCGGCCCATTGCGTGCGCCTTCTCTTCCACAACTCACACTCCGCCTTATCGATTCGTATCTCTCCATTCTGGGTTTACAATAGGTTCTAGCGGCCTTCGCCGCACGACAATCATTATGTCCTTCCAGGTATCTGCTTCTCTTCAGGTAAGGTGTTGCCACGCCGCCCCTGCAGGGAGTTCCATAGGCTGACGACATATGCCTTGCAGAATATCGCATCCACCACTATGTCTACGGCCCTGAGAGCTCCGGTTCGGCGTTTCGCTCGTACACAATCTGTGCGAAGCACCACCGCGTCCGCCGCGCCTCTCACGCGCACTTTAGCTGCTGGTAGGTCACTCCATCGTTGGCTGTACATGGTGGATATTAAGTCTATTTAGCTCCTTACAATGCACTTCGGGCTGCCGCTCCTATGGCGCGCAGCACTTCCCCGAACACTCTGGCTTCGAGGCCATATTCCACCACATCACGTACCACTCCCTTCGCTCACCTCCGGCCGCTACCCAGAGCGGGCAACGTTGGGTTGTCCCTAATTCAGCAACGCACTATCATCTTCGGTACCCCCTCGCAGAAGACACTCGCGCGTTTGGAACTAGCTGCCAACAACAACCCCACGAATATCGCCAATCAAACCGCTTTCTATGATGCTCTACTTCGGGCGAACATGCATCAGATTATCATCGACAGATACCGCTCCGGCCGCTTTACCACCGACGATAACATCGATTCCATCTACCAACAGGCATTGAATCGGACGGGGCAATCGGACGGTGCTGCTTACAACGGACAGGGCACGCCTCACCAATTGAGCCAGCAACATCTACAGGCTATAGGCCAGGCTGTGGGAACTCAGACTGGCGGAGGCTTCATCGGCAAAGCACGTGCTGGAACCGGTTTGAAGAATGATCCTGTCTATGTTGTCGTCGAAGAGTCTCTGTGGGCCTCCATCTTCAAGTGGGTCAGGTGGCTTGCCGGCTTTGCGCTTGCTGGTTATGTCGCTCTCGTTTTCATTTCCCTGTTCGTTGAATCGACCGGCGTTCTGAAAAAGGTCGGTGGCGGTGGAGACAAAGAGGTGCGAGCCGAGCAACAGAGCGCGCGTTTCAGCGATGTCCACGGCTGTGACGAGGCCAAGGAGGAGCTGGAAGATATCCTTGATTTCCTCAAACATCCCGAGCGGTACAGCAAACTCGGCGGAAGATTGCCCAAAGGTGTCCTGCTTGTCGGCCCACCCGGTACTGGTAAGACACTGCTAGCCCGTGCTGTTGCGGGTGAAGCAGGTGTGCCCTTCTTCTACATGTCGGGTTCCGAATTCGACGAGGTATACGTTGGTGTTGGCGCCAAGCGTGTCAGGGAACTTTTCACGGCTGCTCGCGCCAAAGCTCCGGCAATTGTCTTCATCGACGAGCTTGACGCCATTGGTGGCAAGAGACAGTCGCGGGATGCGAACTATCACCGTCAAACTCTCAACCAGCTGCTCAACGATCTCGATGGCTTCGACCAGAGCACTGGTGTCATCTTCATCGCCGCCACGAATCACCCGGAATTACTCGACAAGGCGCTCTTGCGCCCTGGTCGTTTTGATCGTCATGTCCAGGTCGAACTGCCTGATATGAGAGGGCGTTTGGCCATTCTCAAACATCACACGAAGAAAATAAGGCTCGCGCCCAATATCGATCTTATCAAGCTCGCTCAGGGTACGCCTGGCTGTTCGGGCGCCGAGCTGGAGAACATCGCCAACTCTGCCGCCATCAGGGCGTCCAAAAAAATGGCCAAGTTCGTCACGGTCGACGATCTGGAATGGGCCAAGGATAAGATATTGATGGGAGCCGAGAGAAAGAGCCGTAAGGTTTCCATGGCAGACAAGGTCCACACTGCTTACCACGAGGGTGGCCATACTTTGATACTCCTCTACACCAAGGGTTACAACGAGCTCCACAAAGCAACGATTCTGCCTAGGGGAAATGCCGCAGGAATAACCTTCTTCCTGCCACCTGAAAGAGGCCACAAAACCAGAGCTGAGTACAACATTGAACTCCAGGTCTGTATGGGGGGCAAGATGGCTGAAGAACTAGTCTATGGGCCAGAGAATGTCTCGGCTGGCCCAGTGGGTGACATTCAACATGCTACAGCCCAGGCATATGACATGGTCACACGATGCGGGTTCTCGGACAAAGTGGGCGATTTGGATCTCGCATCCAAGTACGACGAACTGTCAGATAAGACAAAGGATGTCGTCGACAAAGAGGTTCGGAAGTTGATTGATCAGGCAAAGGAAGAAGCTCGGAGAATCCTGATCGAGAAACGGGATGAGCTAGATACACTTGCCAAGGCTCTGGTGGTGTACGAGACGTTGGACAAAGAGGAGATTATGAAAGTCATCAAGGGGGAAAAGTTAGACCGATTGGTGGCTGCGCCAGAGGAGTCGATCAAGTTGCCTGAGAGGCTGCCACTTCCCAAGGTCCGTCTCCCACTACCTCCTTCCTCCGGAGGTTCTAGCGATCCACCGACGGGACATGGGATTCCGGCATAGGGATGGACGAACCGGGAGAGGGAGGGGGTATAGATAAACAGAGACGAGGTCATATTTTTTTCTTTCCCCGTCACCTTTGGGCTTCACCTCGAAAACTTCTTTCTTTGTTAGTTTTGTGTACGATTAACTATGAGTTAGCGATAACCGCATCAAGGTATGGGATGGTGCATAGATGAATTGAGCAGTGGATGTCAAATTGCTTTCTTGAAAACTTCATGTGCTTTGCGCGGTTCTTATCGTCATCAAATTGACCGAGGAATCGCGGGGTTGCGGAACCCCGCCCTGCATCACTCGGAAGGCATTGAATTTACAGATCGTCCCAGGACCACTACAATAGCAGAGCTTTGAACTTTAGACATGTCGTCACCGAGGTGGACAGAATTAGAGAAATATTCCGCATGCGATGTACGTCCGCCCACGGATTCCTCACACCTAGTTAAGCAACCGGTACCAGATAGCAGATGCGCTCCTTAAACTGGGCGTTCGAGGCGCCGGATTCCTCCCAGACATCAGTATGCCCATAACCACTATACCCAAGACCTTCTGCTACACTGAAATCTAAACTACCACAGCACCTATCCCCAACCTCTCCGACCCATCACGTCCTCCGACCAAGATCGTCGCACCCGCATCAACCTTCCTCATGGTCCCCAAACCCACGCCCTCATTCCCCAACCCAGCGCCCGTAGCCCCCGGCACTCCAATGTCGAACCTGACGAATGCAACACCCTACGCCGATCTCACACGCCCACAAACAATCGTCCTAATCTCGCAACCTGCTGGCCAGGCATGCGCGGTCGTCGGCGGTATCATGGCCGCGCGTATGCAGAGGCTCGGCGCGAAAGCTGTCGTTGTAGACGGGCGGGTACGAGATCTAGGCGAGTTGAGGAAGCTGGAGGTTCCGGTGTGGAGTAAAGGGACGAGTGTGATTGGGGCGGGGGCGGAGACGAAGTTTCATGCGCGGGAGGTGGAGATACGGGTGGGCGAGACGGTGGTGAGGCCTGGAGATTTGGTCATGGTGGATGAGGAGGAGAGGGGGATTGTGTGTGTGCCTGTTGAGAGGGTTGAGGAGGTGTTGGAGCTGATGGAGAAGAGTGTAGCCGCGGATGAGAGGGTGTTGGAGGATGTGAGAGGTGGTGGGAGTGTTGGGGAGGCGTTTAAGAAGTTTAGGAGTTAGAGGGAAAACATGACTTGCTTTACTTAGATATTGACACGGCAAATCCATATGATGTATGGTAAGTCTCTTTATATTCACACATACAAACGTACATACCTATGTATACCCATGGACTTTCAGCCAATTAATCGTCCACTCATGGGCCTTACATAATCCCTTGGCATCAAACCTGCCCGAACCCCAACACCGGAGCATCACCACCACCGCCAGCTCTCCCATCGCTCTCGACACCACGCCAACGTCGCCAGTCCCGCAAAAACCACCCAATTGCGCAAAATGGGCATCTCCGACTTCTTCTCCGCCGCCTGGGACGCCATTGGCACCCACCCTTCGCCCGACGCCGAGGCACCGCCCAACCCGTCCACCCCCCAGGGCGGAGTTTCCACCGACACTCCGGCCTCCGGCACCGACGAGGAGAGCAAGGAGGAGTCCGAGATCAACAAGCAGGATGCTTCCAAGGGCGGCGAGGGCGACATGGGACATGTGCCGGGAACCGACCGTGATGAGCGCAAGGCAGCGCAGAAGGAGAAGGCTGAGGAGGTAGAGGAGGAGCCCGAGGAGGAGGAGGAGGAAGAGGAGGAGACTGTGGATCCTAAGGATGTGTTCGAGGCTGGTGAGTGCGGTTTTACTCGAGTTGGGAGGGGATTGGGGTGGAGCGGAGTTGAGGAAGAGCTTGGATGCTAGGGATGTTGACGGGAATTGGGGCTTTGTTTTGGGGTAATTATGAATTCCTGAGCTAATTTTTGCGTACAGAGTGCCAGAAGTCCAAGCAGTGCAGCCCTGCCAAGCACCACTACGATGAGTGCGTTGAGCGCGTAACCAGCCAGGTCGAGAAGGATGGCAAGCCCAACGAGGATTGCGTGGAAGAATGTAAGCTTGGGCTTCAATACCGCACTATATCAATGTGTAGCTAACATGTTCCTCAGTCTTCCACCTCGCCCACTGCGCGACCCAGTGCGCCGCCCCCAAGCTCTTCGCTGCCCTCAAGTAGATTCGAAGAAATAGCCGAGAAACCGATGCGCAAAGCAAGATTCCGATGGGAATACCTTGGACAAGACATGCTAGTGCAATTGAACGATTGGATGCGTTGAGCGACTCGCGAGACATGCATGGACGATGTACATACTCAAGACATGTTTTAGAATATCACTGTACTATTTCCCCTCATCACAGCGGCTCCTCTGTGCTCAGTGGTTATGAGTCGAAGTACACTATGCCTCAACCATTCAGGAAAGTATAAGAGATTCATCTGCTAATCATCATCACAAGGGCATACCTTCAAGTAGTCACGAACCCTGCTCCCTCGCAGCATCCCCCGTTCCCCCCACTGCCTCACCCGTCTCATCCATCCTCAATCTCCCCTCCTTCTGCCCCAACCCCAACCTCTCAACCCCAAGACACAAAGGCAACGGCAACACGACCAACGCCACAACCGCCTGAAACACAAGCGCCCTATACATATTCCCCTCGGGTCTACTCCCCCCGCCTCTCCCCCTCCCCATCTCACTAACCCTCTTCACATCGACCCCATTCCCATCCTTCAGCGCATTCATAACCACAATAAACACGCCGCCAAACAACTGCCCACCCGCCCAACAAACCGTACTCCCGACCTCCGGACTCACGGGCCACGTAACCTCAACCATATACTCCAGCGCGAGCGGCAGCAGCGAAAAACTCGCCGCCCCCAGCACCCCACTCAGCACATACGGCGCCTCGAGCGTCCGTGTCTGCGGCGCCCATACCAAGCCCAGATAACTAGCGCCCACAAGCGGACAGAGGAGTTTTATGCCGAGCAGGAATTTGTGCGTGCGGTCGAAGATCGGGGAGAGGATGGCGGCGCAGACGAGACCCACGACGATTAGGATTGCGCCGCTGATGCCGGCTTCGTCTTCGCTGTAGCCGTAGGGGTAGAGGATTTGGTTCAGGAGCGAGGAGTAGCTGTTGAAGAGGCCGACGTAGCAGGAGAAGGTCAGGAAGAGGATGTAGAAGGGGGGTGAGGTGAGAAGGGAACGCGTGGAGGGGGAGAGGAGGGGTGGTTTGGGGAGGGTGGAGGAGTAGGAGGGAGGGGTTGGGGGAGCGGCGGGGAGGAAGAGGGTTGGGAGCGTGCAGGCGGTTGATAGGATTGTGGGGAGGAGGACGGTGGTGGGGATGGAGGGGAGGAGAGGGGTGATGAGTTGGGCGAGCTGGGGGTTGTTAGTTTTGTGAATCGGAGGGGAGAGGAGAACGTACGGCGCCGCCGAAGGGGTTTGCTAGTGAGGCCAAGGCTGTTGCGGAAATTCGCCCGGATTCGGTGAACCAGAGATCAGAGTACCGTGTCGGTGCTGCCAGGACGAAGGGTTGAGCGAAGCCGGTTAGGATTTGTCCGACTAGGACCACGGGGTACATGCCGCCATTGACGCGGGTGCCGATGTAGCGGATCCAGTTCCCTAGGAGGAGGAAGCCGGAAGACCAGATGATGGAAGTCTTTGGACCTCCAGAGTGGAGTGTCCACATAGTAAGGCTGACTTAAGTGTTAGAAAGTGAAGTTGAAGTAGAAGTCGAAAACCGCAAAGGAGATGAGAAAGAGAACCTACGGCGAAACCAAAACAAACGCAAACATGAAGCCCGTACTCAGCCAATTGATCGCCGTCTCCGAAACGTCAAAGTAATCGGCTGCTCTCGACGAAACAGGCGCGAAAGTGAGCCACTACAGCGGTCGTTAGCCAAGGTCAATCTTGATACACGACAAACACAACGCGACCCGATACTCGGGATCGGAAGCATGACGAGTGCATGCATGCGGTAACATGAAAAATACATACATCCCAACTAACAACAATATTCAACAACACCAACTGCGCGAGTCCAAACCACCTCCTCTTGTACACCTTGAAATGTGTATGGCTATAGCTCTCTCTATGAAACGGACGGCGTCTTCGTCTTTTACCGTTACCTTGCTCCCCTTGCGCAATTTCAGCAGTGCGGGCGCCTTCAGGTGATGGGATATCTCGGTATGGGTTCTCGTTCGATTCCGCTATCTCTTCTTGTTGCTGGGTCGCGATCTTGCCCGTGTCAGCGCGATGGTCGTCCATCTTGATCCAGATACCGCGCCCGGAGGGCGAGTTGTGCATGTCTAGTGCGGTTCGCCGCACTAAATGACCAAGCACATGAGAATGGGAAGAAAAGACGACCGTCGTCTTGCTTATGCTTGTCGAGACGGGCGTCACAAGACGTTGGATCCTGTTAAGGAAAGGAGGCACACCCTGGACATCCGGGGCATGTGAAGGGGCTGCCGCTAGTGCGTTTTCGGATCCTGACGGCCCCTGGTCAACACGTCGCAAAAGGCGCAGAGTAAGCACAATCTTCGGAGACGTTATCTAGTGAAATTCATATGATATATCCCTCCATCCATGAAGGCCCTGGACTGCCATGACTTGTTGTTGTTGTACACACTCTAGAAGATCCTCCACAGAAGCCCCAGTCAGCGGGGTAAGAACAATAGGCCTTTGATACCCCCACACTCTCCTTGAGTTCGAAAAGAATCAGAAACACGAGCCATCATCGGCTATTGGATGATTTACCCATAACACCGCAACACCTGGATTTTCTCAGACCACAGACACTGCCATAACAAATCTGCAAACAGCTGTCACCTCAAATAGCTTACAACCTTGTCTTCCAGGCTTCGGGCTTGTTCATTAAGACACAATCGAAGACATAGTTGACTTCCGCCATGGTGGGACGAGGCCGCCGTACCGGGGGCCCTGGCCCGAACTTAGCACGCCTTTCTTATTTCTTCTTGCCCTTGCTCTTCGATTTGGCGGGAGCGGGACTGCTAGAGGCAACGCTGGTAGCCCTTGACGTCGAAGCTGACGCGGTTTCACCTTTGCCCTTGACATTGTCAAGTTGCTTGTTCTATGTTATGTCAGATGTCTGTTCCGTGACGTGGGTTTAAGCTACAACGTACCTTGACGTTCTTCGCTTTCTTCTTGACGGGCATCTCCTCCTCCTCGTCGCTCTCCTCTTCTTCGAGGGCACGCTTGCCCTTGGCGTTCTTAGCATCTCCAGATCCAAGCTCCCGGACGACTGCCGAGACCAACGTATTGCATCGCCGGCCGATCTCAGCCGGGGTCCTGCTGAGGAAGAACCAGTCGAAACGGAAGAGTGGCGATTCGCGAATCTCGTCACGGATCTTCTCGAAGACATCCTCGCCCTCAATGCCGTGCTTGTTAAGCATGACAAGTAGGAAACGGTCTTCCTCCTCGGTATAGACCTTCTTGTTCGTGGTAGACACCGTGTACTTGATGACCATCTGCTGGAGAGGCATCCTGTACATCCCGATCTTCTTGGCGAGCAAGCGCTTCTTCTCTTCTTGCATGCGCACGCGCGCTTCTCCATCTTCGATGACCGCCAGATGCTTCTGCCAATTGTCGAGGGTCTTGTACTTCTTCCAGAACACTTTGGCGTACTCAGCAATCTCCTCGGCAGTCTTGCCATCAACCTCCTCGGCAATGCCGGTATAGTTCTTGCGGCCATACTTCGCGGAGCCATTGAGAAACTGTTGGAAGTCACGCTTATTCCATTCTTGGAAGCCAATGGAGATAAGCCGCTCCTTCTCCTTCTTCTCTTCCTCCGTCAGGGGCTGGGCTTCGTCAATCTCTTTCTGGGCGAGTTCTTGGTCAGCCTCTCTGGCCTCCAGGTCTGACTCTGTTCCGTCCATCAGGGGAGCCTTGATGTTGTTCTCTTTCCGATACCAGGCAGTCTCCTTGTCCTGTAACTCCGCCAATTCTGGCGGAAAGAATTGGT
This sequence comes from Sporormia fimetaria CBS 119925, assembly GCA_010093795.1. Taxonomy (NCBI): domain Eukaryota; kingdom Fungi; phylum Ascomycota; class Dothideomycetes; order Pleosporales; family Sporormiaceae; genus Sporormia; species Sporormia fimetaria. Next base: position 640,248 of record MU006565.1, read on the forward strand.
AGTCATGGATGTGGATCTGCTTGGGCGCACGCGGCACACGCTCTTTCTTGGGTTCTTGACGGTTTCCAGTCATCAGTGCCTGTCGGTAGTACTTATCCATCGAGTAACCAATCTCTTTTCGTTCACGTTTGGCAGGGTTAATCCAGCTTATTCCAATCTCCTTCTTACGAGGTTGGAAAGTTTCGCCGTTCCACTCGTATGCCGAGTCTGATGTGAACTTTTGAAGATCATCAAGGCCAAGCTTCTCGTATTTGGCGTTTAGTTCAGCGGTCCGCTCCTCACCCCGTCTCAGCACCGCGTCGATATCATCATCCGAGAAACCATCGGCATTTGCCCCAACACCCACACCACCCTGTGACTGGAACACCTTCTCGGCGCCATGCTGGATCATAGTCAAGAGTTCGTCCTTGGAAGCAGCATTCTTAGCTGGCTGTTGTGCACGGCCTTGCTGGATAACGAGCTGATCCAGACGCAGTTTCTGTGCTGCACGCTCGAGAACTTTCTCTTCGATAGCATTCTCAGTTACGAAGCGGAACACATGCACCTGCTTGGTCTGGCCGATGCGATGGGCACGATCCATGGCCTGTAGGTCGGCTTGTGGGTTCCAGTCGCTGTCAAAGAGGACCACGATGTCGGCACTCGTCAGGTTGATGCCCAGGCCACCTGCGCGGGTGGTAAGAAGGAACAAGAACTTCTCGGAGCCTTCCTTGTTGTATTCGTCGATGGCCGCAATCCGGTCTTCATGAGCAGTAGATCCGTCAATACGGCAGTATTGATACTCGCGCATGACTGAGTAGTCCTCCAAGATGTCCAGGACACGGCTCATCTGCGAGAAAATGAGCACTCTGCTGCCCTTGGCCTTCATGCGCTTCAGAAGCTTGTCAAGCATGACCATTTTAGCGGAATTGTTGACCAAGTGCTCGTCAGTGGTGTAAGGGGGTCCAGGCTCTGCACCATCGAAAAGGTACGGATGGTTACAGCATTTCCGAAGTTGCATCACGATGTTGAGTAGGCGGGTCTTGGACTCCTTCTTGCCTGCAGCGCCGTTGACCGCATCGATATCTTTCTCCAAGATCTTCTTATACCATTTTACTTGCATCTCCGACATGCCAACGTAGAGGTTGACCTCCTTCTTCGGCAGGAGCGACTTCTCGACGTCACTCTTCACGCGCCGTAACAGGAAGGGCCGAAGCACTTTGTGTAGCTGCTTGACGACAGTATCCGAGTCTGAGTCTTGCTTAGAGAACCAATCATCGAACGCGGCCGCGTCGCCGAAGACGTCTGGCAAGAGGAAGTTAAGAAGTGCCCACAACTCGTGCAAGTTGTTCTGAAGAGGCGTGCCTGTGATCAGGAGCCGGTTTCGGGAGTTGAACACACGGATGATCTGGGAAAGAGCGGACTCTTCGTTCTTGATGCGATGAGCCTCGTCGATGATGATATACTCCCAAGCGAACTTCTTGAGGTGCGATTTCTCTCGCAATATCATCTCGTAGCTTGTGATACAGACATCGAACTTCTCATCCACAAGCCGATCTTGGATGAGCCGGGCGCGCTCTTCCTTCTCGCCCTGTAGCACAAGAATGTTGATTTCAGGAATCCACCTGGCAAATTCGCGAGCCCAGTTGTCCAAGGTAGATTTCGGTACGACAACGAGGTGAGGTCCCGTGATCCCTGCGATGAAGCGAAGGTAGCCAAGGAACGAGATGGTCTGCAGCGTCTTCCCGAGACCCATCTCATCGGCCAAGATGCCGGAGATACCGTTCTCATGAAGCGAAATGAGCCAGTTCAATCCTGCAATCTGGTAGTCTCGCATGGTTCCGCCCTTGATGTACCCTGGCGATTCCCGGAATACAGTCTCGTTGTGGCCACCATGCTTCTCTTCTCGAACAAGTTCAGCATCCTCCTCCTGCTCGGTCTTGCGTCGACGTTCGGCAGCTGCGCCACCTTTGCGTATCTTGCTGGTCTTTGCCTTGGCCTCGTCCTCGGCGTTCTGGCGGTCGATCTCCGCAAGCACTTCTTTGATGCGAGGGTTGGGATTCGTGTCGATGAAGTGTCGGAACAGGTCGGTCAATCCAAGCAGGTATCTGAAGCGTCGGATTGTGTCGTCTTCCTGCAGTGTGGCACTTCTGTTAGCGGCTGTTGGCTTGAGGCGAGATCGTGTGCGTTTGTCAGACGTACCTTGGAGGCGCGCAGTAAGTCATCCTTCTTCCCGTAGATGCTTTTCCGCATGTTGTAAACTTCTGTTCGGCGCTTACGCCCGTCGGCCGGTGCTGAATCGCCTGCGACGCTGCTTGCTGTGGTGTTCGGGTTGGTGTCTGAGTCCTGAACCCTATGTTAGATGGCGCAGGAGACGCGGAGAGGTTGGGCTTGAGGGCATACCGTGTAATCTGGGGTATCTTGGTAGTACTGCAGTGTAGGGTCAGTGGAGTGTCGCGTGGGGAAAGAAAAGGCCGCGTGCAGAAGGAGCTCCACCCGCCCAGGGTGTGGAAAGCGGTGAAAGGAGGAACGAAGGACTCACCGAGAACTTGTCAAACCCATTCACGCGTCCGCTCTGGTCCTGCATTTCGACATCTTCACTTGCAGACACGTCGGCCGTCGAAGGACCGTCCGAGTCGATATTCCTGGTACGTGACGGCGCCATATTGCCCCAAACGGGCAGCACGCGATGTGCTGTTGAACGGATTCGCGGTGGAGGCTACGATCGAGATGTCTATATGATGTGGTATGGGAAGGACGGATGGATAACGGCGCGTCGGTGGACTTTTCGATCGTGTAGAAGCAATTGATGCCCTGAGTGAGCAGCCCTTGGAGACGTGTAGTTACAACCCCGTGGGAGCATTTTCCGGCGCCGCCAAGGCACGCTAGAGACGCGCAGCAGTGGACTGGCCGTGCACCCTTCCCTTCGCCTCACGCTTCTTTTTCAGACACTCCTCAATCGTCAGTCCGGACTCTGATATTGAACTATTGTACACTAGGCAGCTCCGGTTCTCCTCGCAGTATTTGGGCTGGGATTGCTCATGACTTTGGACGGCTAACTGACGTCATGAACAGCTGTTGACGGCAGTCTGAATGCACGGAGAGGGACATGGACGGAAACAACGGGGGACATGCGCGCTGGGTTGCCGAAGCAGGTTGATGTTCGGCTGATCTCTTCGAGTGAATCTCTTGCGAGGGTTCATGGTATAGCTGGCACTCACTGCTCCGAAGCTACAAAGGTATGGTATAGCAGTATTCAAGCGGCTATCCGACTTACTGGCAACATTGGCGATGTCACTCGGTCACAGAAATCGCATCCCATGTCGCACACGTCTTACAAAAGGGTGGAGCATGGGAACCTTCAGTTCAATGGCTACTTGCACACTTCTTACATTGTTGAACAGGTTATGGATATCTCGTGTGCTTCGACCAATCGGAGTATTAGATGCAGTCCCTAGCCACACCGCCGCCACACCCGAAGTCGCCTCGGATGTTCTACAGTTCATGTTCACCTCCCAAGGTTACTTCTAGTTCAACTAAAACAACATGGATTGGCCTTCAAAGCCGTATGTGCGCGATCTGGAGTTTCGGGGCTACGTTGAGGGCCTGACCTATCTCGACGACAACTCACAACCACTGTGCCACTTCTTCGGAGGCATACCCTATGCTCTTCCACCGGTTGGCGCAAACAGATGGAGGAGGCCGAGGTCTTTGGCTCCTTGCTTTCGTTATGGAACAAGCGTAAGCCCTGGTAAATATACTGGGAATTGCGGTTTATGTCCCCAACCAGGGTTCGGCGAGGATCTGAATGAGAAGTCGTGGGACGAAGATTGTCTGCAGACGAACATATGGATACCGGCTGGAGACCCGCCTGAAGGAGGTCTGCACCATTCACGGACGTTTTGGACTTCCTCTGACATACTGTAGGCTGGCCAGTTCTTGTTTGGATACGTACGTGTGATGCTCGCACTTACCGTAACGATCGCTGAGCTTTCCAGATGGCGGCTTTCTACAATTCGGCACCCCCAGAGACATGGACTTGCGAGCAATGCTCAGAGAGACCTCGTGCAAAGCTATCGTCGTGACCCCAGCATACAGACTGAACGTCTTTGGCTTTCTGGCGTCCCCAGAACTTGCAAGCTTAAACACTGAGTTTGCGACGAACCTTGGCTTCTGGGACCAACGTCTCGCAATCGAGTGGACATGGCAGAATATCAACTACTTTGGCGGAAACGCCTCTAACATTACAGTAGGCGGCTATTCTGCTGGATCCCACTCCACCTTCCATCAGTTGGCCTACGACCTCGGTGTTCCGCAATCGAAAAGTATCATCCGCAGAGTCCTGATGCTATCAAACGGACCAGGGATGCAACCGAAATCGCTCGATGAAGTGCAAGAACAATTCGACGAGTTGCTCAAGGCATTACAGATCCCCACTACTCTTTCACCCGCAGAAAGACTGGAAAAACTGCGATCTCTAGACGCAAAGGCCCTCATCAAAGCGACCATCGGCCTCCAACACCACCAATTCCGCGCCGTAACCGACGGCTCATTCGTCCGCCAAGGCCTCATGAACGAACTCGACTCCGGCGTCTTCGCACGCAAAATGAGGGAACGAAACGTCAAGATCATCATGGGCGAATGCAGCAACGAACACTTCGTGTACGGCCAATGGCATCCACCAAAGAACACTCTGGACAGCTTGTTCCAGCGACTGCAAGCTGACTATCCTCTCTCTGCTTGCAAAGCCCTCGTCAAACACTACTATTCGGATGGAAAGTTGCCGAAGAACTGCAAGACGTGGAAAGACGCGTTCGGGCACATGTACGCCGATATCCAGATCCATCATCTCGAGCGCGGGATGGCGGACGCTTTGGTCAGGCACGGAGCTGGCGATCTACTGTCTCGGTATCGGATTGAATGGCGGGCAAAGTGCTGCGATAAGAAGTGGCCTAAGAACTGGGGTGCCACTCACGGGTCTGATATGGCGATCTGGTTCTGGGGGAATGGAGAGAAGCTGGGTGCGGAGGAGAAGAGAGTGGTGAGAGAGGCATTCCATGACAAGTTGGGGCGGTTCCTTCGAGGGGAGGATATGCACTGGGGCACCGAACATCCGCTACATATCCGCCGCTTGAAACCCGATGGTACGGTTGTTTGTGAGGCGGACGATCGGTTGGAGAGGGGCCTGGAGGTGTGGAAGGTGCTGCAACATGTGGGTGCAACTGGAGGCTCACACAAAGCCCGACTGTGAAATCTTTCTGAGCCTAGAGATCTGAAAGGCCGGGCGATAGTGGGCTTCGGTTTGCGCACATTCAGGACTCTCAGCGTTCGTATACACCATACGAAGCCGCCCAAATGGTGGTTCACACTATGCACTGTTTTGGTAGTTTTGAGATAGCCTCATAATCGGATTGGTGCAGAAGGGTCAGTTTACGGGCTCCCCTAATATCATTCTCTCCCTATCATTCTTGTCTCGTGGCCATACCCTATGTCGGGTTCCTCTTCTCCCTCTCACCTTCCTCTGCGCAATGACCTTGAGAAGACAGCGGCCACAGATACGATCAGATGTCGTTTGGATCAAGCCAGCTTGGTAAAGGGCCAGCTTGGTAAAGGGCTAGCCTGGTAAAGGGCCAGCTTGGTAAAGGGCTAGCCTGGTAAAGGGCCAGCTTGGTAAAGGGCTAGCCTGGTAAAGGGCCAGCCTGGTAAAGGGCGAGTCGCGGTCGCATCATCTCCCATGGCGGGTTCCTCAACCACTACCTCTTGTACGCAGTGAATTCCCAACGCAGTAGCGACCGGGCCACACAGGGTACCTATGGTAGCTGACTGCCCCAGCTGCGGTGTAGATTAGACAAGGGCGAAGTCCATAACAGCTGAGATAGATCCACCAACGACTCGCCGGTAGAAAAAACATAAGCTTTCGATTGACCGTGACGCTCATCCAGCTTCTGGACGTCTGGGACTGGCTCCAACTGCATCTTGACGATGAAGAGTTGATTCGCAGTCCACAGTGGCAGTAGGAACCAAACAGTCAGGGCATCGCAGTTCTTCATTCCTTGCCGGAGATGGTGCATATCTAGGCGTTCAGATAGTTATCAACCGCCTTGGCTGGAGCGCGCTCCTCCGTGGGAACTTCCTGCGGCCGGTCGAAGCCTCGTAGAAGCGTTGGGATTGTGTAGCTCCTCATACTGAGGCGGCTGGATCGCTTCAGCTCTCCGAGTCGAGAGCACTCTCTCAGGTAAAGTCAATCCGTTACTTAGATCCTGAATCGCTGCCGGGCTGACTTCTGTGACACTCGGGGCCGTTGGCTGGTAAGGTGGGGGCGCTTCACCATGCTCGTTGAGGCCTTCTTCCGGTCGAACGATAGCTGGCTGCTCAGCTCTCCAGAACCCACGCATCCATCTCCGAGTATTGCTCCAACCGTCAAGATCTTGCGCAAGCGCGTTCTGGCCGCTCAATCGTAACATCAGCTTTCTTCGCTTCCGGCGCCGACGGATCCACCATAGACCAATGGCGATGAGGCATCCAAACCCGGCGAGTATCAGGAAATAGTAATTGAAAACGCCTTCTTTTCGCTGTCTGTCCGGGTCATCTGGGTCATGAGGGGTGATCTCGAATATGGAAGGTGGGGGTCGTGGGTCGACTGTTGGTTGGATTGTTATGGACGATGTGGTACTGTTTGATGAGGGGACCAGAGAGCTGCTTCGATTCGCTTCCAGATAGCTAGTTACGAAGGAGGTTGTAGCTGTTGTAGGAATGGTAATCAATGTGTCTGATGTAGACGCCATGGTGATTAGGCCCTGGTGTGGGCTTGGTCCAGCGAAACGTCGAAGATGTGACAGGGGGCCTTCCAGATCACCCACGCGTTGCCAGATAGCATGGAGACATTCAGGCAACTGACAACGTGCCCCTACCTAGGTACAACGAGGACCGTACCCTCATCCGGTATAAGATTATCGGCTTGGGAGGCGAGCATACCCTAGGTATCGAGCTGGAAGTGATGTGTGGATATCATGTCGATGTCAGGTCGCAAGTCGTCCGGTCATGGAAGGTGCCCGCCCAAGGGACCGACTAGATCCGATCCGGAAAAGGCTGATCTGCAGCGGGCGGGCAGATCATCAACACCGCACCATGCACCACACACCTCGATCATCGTTGGACCACACAAGACACAACCACGGAAATACCAATATCCAGTTGGACAAAGCGGTGCATCAAACGCGACAAAGCGGTGCATCAAACGCGAAGCCTTCACTACTGACATGGTCAAGGCCGTTCCAGGTAGGAATCTGCATCCTATTGAGAGATGAAAAACTGACGGCGTCACAGGCGCACTTGTCAAGTGCGATGCATCCATCAAAGCCATGCTTATCAACATCGACAATGAAAACCGCAACGACTTTATAATCGAAGAGCTAGACGAAGAACATCTGCTTGTCAAAAAAGACAAAGTTGCCGAGCTGAAATCACGTCTCCATGAGGTAAGGTACAGGACCAGAGGGGAAGCTTCGGTGTTGCTGACAACCACCAGATGATGAAACAGGTGCTCAGGGAACCCGATACCGACGAATCCGATAACTAGTGGTCAAGCAACGTCTTAGACTCCCCCAGTGTCTCCCAGTTTGAAAGGGCATCATCTTCTGCAAGCCATTGAGCAGCGCCTTCACAGCACCAAATCAGGATTCATAGGCATGGCCTCGTTCTGCTCCGCGCCTTCTACGGCCGCTATCCAATCTGGCCTGGCTCGACTATATATCTCCAAAGCTGGTTTGGACTTTTGCAATGCGTCTTCGGCGTCCAAGGTGCCGGCCTGGGCTCAGTCAGCTCCATCCGATAAGTCGACTGATACCCTCACCTTTATGATCTTCAGCCCTGCGAACATTGCTGGCTCGCTCCACATCGTGGAGCCACAGTCTCCACTGAATATTTATCAGGTTTTGTTTGCTGTACGGTGGGGTTTCCGTACCAGAAGTAGATTGAAATAGTGTTACCACTATCAGCGGAAAAGCTGTACTGCTTTGCGGTCCCTTTGGTAACGGCGAAGGAGTCTGGATGGTAGATCACGTTGGTGCTATAAGCACTCCCAGTTATCTTGCGGCAGTCGGTGCAGTGGCACAAGCCCTCGATAACCATTGTCAGCTGCAAGGTGTCACGGCTCCATGATACGACTACCTTGCTGACCGGGTCGCCCTCGACGGTATAGCGTACGTTTCCGCAAAGGCAGCCACCAGATTGAGACATTGTTGAGATTTGATGTTTTATTGCAGTGAGATATCGCTGAGCCTAGGACCTTTTCTATACTCTGCCGTGGCATCGCACTCACCGCTACATCTGTTGATCTTTCCAAACCTTGAGACACGTTACACTGCTACCTGCCCGGATTGTAGATGATGGCTATGGTAAGCGCGGCTTACGCGGGGTTAATATAAGCATTGATCCAATTTGTGCATCGCTACCTACTTGGGTAGATGGCCCCGCTCTAGGGTAAGGTTGCATAAACAGCCGGATGTACGCACGATCCTATAAGCCCGTTCAGCACCTCTAAGACGCAAGTAGCGAGCTGTGATTATAACACTATATTAGATCATTTATAAATTGTTCATAGGAAGAATTTGCGTGCTGAACTTTGCAAAACAGTTTGGTATGAAATAGGCTTCCCTCATGTAGGTGATTTGGCGGTGCTGGCAGTACTTTGCATACGGCTCGAATCCCGAATTTCACTGCAACAGTTGACCCCGCAATTGGTGTAAGCGTTCGGACTTTTGTATTACACCCAGCACTGGAGAAGAGGAACCTCGGGAGGTGAGTAAGTTGTACCTGACAATTGTTTGCCTACTTGACGAGGCTATTCGTCGTGGATACGCGCTAAGCACACACAGGTGCGTCATTCTCATGGCCCATGTACAGTCCAGTACTAGTATACATGATAGTCTGGGGTGATAGGATTACCTTTCCGGCGAATGGACAAAAACCACTACGCAATTAGTTCCCTATATTGCGGCCTGCTTTGTTTTCCGTGTCCCCCATCGTTGTCGGGAGAGCAAGCTGCAGTTCCTCGAGCCTGAGCATCCCCAGATTCGATCCTGCTGTCTCAACGCCTCTACGAATGCTTACCTTGAGGCTAATACACAAATGATCATCAGTGCATGATCGGATGGACGGCTGGATACCGACATCGCGGCGAGGGTCCTCGGCACGTGAGAGCGCGCCACTGGTTTTCCCGCGCCGGCGCTAGGAGACGCCAAGAGAGTCCGCCAGGTGCCTGTGAGGTCATCGACGTGAGAGAATTGAAACTGCTCACACTCTTCTGCGTGCTTTCTGGTCCGCATCTCGTGAGCCTCTGCTGCTTTGTTGTCTGTTTACTTTTGATGATCTGCTCAGGGTCCACAATGTTCTCTGCAGTGTCTGCACATCTCCCGATGGCGATCGGCTGCGTGGCCGCGATGGGCGCACCGTTTGCACACATGCTGCCGGCGTGGCCAACCCCCACGGGCGCCCACACTGCCGCCAGCCGCTGACGCAGTTGCCCGCGGCCGAGGGGCGGCCCCACGAGTTCGAAAAGCGTCGTTACGTCTGTTTTGAAGTCTTTTTCCGCAGGCGTTTTTTCTGCACCGGCGTCGTCCGGAGCCGCAAAGCCGTTTGCAAAGTCCCTGGATGCTGGTGCTGCCAATCTCCCACGGCAGCGGAACCAACCAGAGCGTCCCGTTTGCCGGGTCGCCAAGCCACCCGACGCTGCCCCTCGCGGATTGGCGCGGACATGGCTCGCTGCAATCCTGCTTTCTCGTTGGCCGACTGGCGCCATCCTTCACAAGTTCTGAATCCACACGGCCTGCCCTGATGATCATAAGTCGGCGCCCCGTCCGCCTCGAGCAGAGTTTTGTTTGCTGAACTCCAGCTCCCAAACGTCCCCTCGACTGCCGCAGCTCTCACCATGGCCGACCATACGGGAACCCAGGCATACGGCACCCAGTCGGACGCCTACAACGCAACCCACGACATGCGTTACCGCGATACCAAGGATACCAGGAAGTCCAGCGGCGTGGCTGAGGATGCCAGCTTCAGCGACGCTGACGAGCTGCTCGCCGCCATGGGCTACAAGGCCGAGTTGGTGCGCACTCGTTCGACCCTTCAAGTTGCCTTCATGTCCTTTGTCCTGGCTTCCATCCCGTACGGCCTGTCTACCACCTTCTACGCCCCTCTCATTGGAGGAGGCCCAGCAAACATCATCTGGGGCTTCGTCGGCGTGTCTCTAATCATTCTCTGTGTGGCTCTCTCCCTCGGCGAGATCACGTCCGTCTTCCCTACTGCTGGCGGCGTTTACTACCAGACGTGGATGCTGTCTTCTCCCTCCTATCGTCGCATCGCCTCATGGATCTGCGGTTGGTCTTACGTGGTCGGCAGCATTACCATTACCCTCGCAGTCAACTTCGGAACAGCCCTTTTCTTCGCTGGATGTATCAACGTCTTCGGCGGCGAGGAGGGCGTATTCGAGGCCAATTCCTGGCAAATTTACCTTATCTTCTTGGCCATTACATTGCTCTGCAATGCCATTTCTGCCCTGGGAAACCGCTGGCTACCTTGGCTTGATGTGAGAGTACCCCAACCATTTTTGGAAAGTCACTTACCTGCTCTAGACGTTTGCCATCTTCTGGACATTTGCAGGTGTGATTGCTATTGTAGTGTGCGTTCTGGCCATTGCAAAGAACGGTCGCAATGACGCCTCGTATGTCTTTGGCGAGTTCAACCCAAGCTTGTCTGGCTGGCCTGCAGGCTGGTCGTTCTGCATTGGATTGTTGCAAGGTGCCTACGTGACTTCGTCCACTGGCATGATCATCTCGTGAGCCTACCCGACTGCCAAAGCACCACTCCCCCTGGCATCCCCAAGCGACACCGTCCCCAAGCGACAACCTCCAAATGACGGCTTCAGCTCGGTATTTTGGAATCCTGTTCGAGTTATAAGCTAACCCATCCTGCAGCATGTGCGAAGAGGTGCAACACCCCGCAACCCAGGTGCCGAAAGCAATGGTTGGCACCATCCTCCTGAATCTGGCTTGTGGGTGCGTCTTCCTGATCCCGCTCTTGTTCGTCATGCCGGATCAGGAGTTCCTTGCCAACCTTGCGTCTGGACAGCCCCTGCCGGAGATCATCTACTATGCCGTCGGCCATCCTGGTGGTACCTTCGCGCTTCTGATCCCTTTGATCGTGCTCGGTCTCCTGTGTGGAACGGCCTGCACCACTGCGGCATCGCGATGCACGTGGGCCTTCTCACGTGACGGTGCCATCCCCGGTTCCCGCTGGTGGAGGGAAGTCAATTTGAAGCTCGATGTGCCGCTCAACGCCATGATGCTCAGCATGGCTATCCAGCTTGCGCTCGGTTTGATCAATTTCGGATCATCTGCCGCCTTCAACGCCTTCTCCGGTATTGGCGTCATTTGCCTGACGCTCAGCTATGCTGTCCCTATCGCCGTCTCCCTTCTCGGAGGCCGTAAACTCGTCGCCCAAGGTAGCTTCTACTGGGGTGTCATTGGTCTGATCGCCAACATCATCGCGCTCTGTAAGTTGAATTCGCTTCATCTTTGATCTTCTTGCTGACCTGCCTCAGCGTGGTCCATTCTTGCCATCCCTCTCTTCTGCATGCCTACTTATATTCCCATCACGGCCGAGTACATGAACTACGCCTCCGTGGTATTTTTCGCCTTCTTCTGCGTCTCTACCGCATGGTACTTCATCTGGGGCAAGAAGAACTACCAGGGTCCCCCAACGCACGAGGTGTCCCAGATCCAGGCACGGAGAGTGAGCGTGACGGCTGACGACCTCAAATGAACGTAGGCGTGTGGTTTCGGAATTTCGGTGCTGGGCTGTTGTTTGTTCGAGAAAGGAGTTGGAGATACCCGAATCTGTATTCTTCTTAATCATCTACATGGGCGGGCTTCTGTTCTACCTTTATTTTTCCAGTCATACCCTCTCTGCTCTTGTGGCTCTTTCTGGGCTTCAGCCGGTTTCGGTCTCGATGCACTCGACGCGTTCTGGAGGCTCTTGGCGAGCCGAAGTTTTGGATAGCTCCGTGATAGGGGACCCACTCGAGTGATCATACGGGCACGCAATGCATCGATTTCACATTCTGGACAAGCACTCGGCTTCACAAAATGGTTGTCTATACTGTTGACAGTGCTGTGCTGAGGGTGGAAACTCGGCGTTTCCGGATAATGTCGTTGTGTTCCAGCTTTTGGTCGATGTTGGCTCGGTTGGGCATACCGAGAATGATCTCTACGGCCATGGATGTCTTCACTCCCCTTCGACCTTGAATCCTCTTTCCCCTTCTAATCCTTGTCACGATATCTGCTCTATTGTTATCTCTCTACGGAAAGTTCCGCTCGTTCCATCCAACCATCCGCATTCACTCGTCTATATCTCGCAAGAAGTTAAAATCTCTCCTCACTTTGGAAGCTTCAAATACCATCTTGCTTCTGTTCAGAGTGCTTCTCACGATTTTCTGCAGCAGTCATTGACCGCTGAGATCCTTCTTGCAAGGCTGTTAAAGAGTCGGCGTCGCTACATATGTACGCAGCCTAGGTTGGAAACAGTTCAAGCTCGTTCGGTCGTACTCGCAGACGTCTTGCGACGGCTTTTGTCTGGGGATAATTACTTTGCAACAAGTCACTACTGTCACATACGACCATAGCAAGCGGAAAATTAGGCCTCTCGTCCGATCGACCAAATACAAGCCGCTCAGCGCCCGTTGAGTAGTATGGTGGGTGACCACATGCGAATAGCGTGGTGTTGTATGTTTTTTGCTTCCCCTGATTCCTTTTGAGTATCACCAGTGTCGTAGTTTTTTTTTTCCGGCCTTTTACCTCAATCATTGCTTGCAGTAGATTTTGGAAGACACTGACGTTGGCAAGTGGCTCGGGGACGGTGCCAAAGCTGGGGACTTCCCCGGCCAGCCTCCAAACACTCTCCACCTTTACCTCCAACTCTCACACCCCAGTCATTGAAATACTCTTCCTCAATATATGTCCAAAGCACAGTAAGTACCTCTCCTCTGTTGTTCACTACACTCGAGACAAACTCCTATGATCTTTAATCCGAGCGCCCTTCCTCTCCACGTCCAACCCATCATCAGCCCCGAAGTTCAAGCCTTTGATCCAGTTGGAGCTTACAGTCTCGGTGATAATGGCACTTGATGATGAGAATGGTGTCCAGCCTACGAGCTACCCAGTTCGCAGGCTGTGAGTTTCTCTCATCGTGCGGCTAGCAGGCGGGCTGCGAGACTGTGACAAGCTTGATGGAGTGAGCACAATGGGTTGGAGGGGGTAGAAAGTAAGTGAAGAGGAGGATTAATCTTCTCTCTGAAGGTTTGGGTATATGGTTGATGTTTGATGTTGGAGATATGGTGTAAGAGTCAGTGCTGACGGAATGTGGATAGGTCGTTGTCGGGTCATCACGGATGTGCTTCGCGACTTCGAAAAGTCAGGGTAATGAATCAATTTCATCCAATGTATAGGGCGGAACCTTCAGCATGACAACAACACATTGTGCTCGAGTGTTTACATATGTCCCCTTGCACATCAGCAGCCATCACATGCCCAGGGAATATGTGGTCGAATGAAAGAGCAGAACTTCTCTTGATGAAGGATGTCTATCCTCTACCTAACCCCAAGTCTTCAGCCTATGAGGCACCAGTCCCTCCCGGAATCGCGGTACATTTTCCGCCCGTCGAAGGTAGCCTAAAAAGGAAAAAACGAAGCTACACCGAACACGATGACTCCTACCGCTTACACATGCCATATATACCCATGGCAGACTCATAGGCAGCGACGCTCAAGCCAACAGCAACATACACACAAGCCAATAGCTTCAGCGCATACACCACCATCAGCGTGCATCCAGCCGCCCTTTTCCCGGGTCCTCCCAGTCTTTTTTTCCCCTCCGCACATGCGTAAAATCGGCGTCCTAGGGCTGAGCTATGATGGACCGATCCGGCACTCCTTCCAGATCAACCCAGCCGAGTCGGTGGAGGAGTGCGTTCACTGCTGCGAGTCCGAGCTCAGGTGGAGTCCCACGCCGCCGATTGGGTTTCGAGTCGTCGGTTCGGTTGTTGGTAAACTTTTCTGGCACTTGGTTGCGAAGTGTAGATTTTGTTTTTGGTGGTTTGCGCCCATGAGTCACATTCAGTTGATGTGTCTGTGCACCACCGTCTGATGGAAGTCCAGATGTGTGGTATACCGTTCTGTCGCCGAGGAATGGCGACGAAAGTCTCCGTAGAAGGCCGTAGAACTGGTCCCGTAGTTGCCTAGAGGCGGAACCATCCAGGGAATCACAGCGACGAGGGGACGAGCGTACGTCTGCCTGGATACTTGGAACCGTCGCGCTCATGCAAAGTTGATCGCCAGCTTCGAAGTCCGGGTCGGGAAAATTCAGGGGTCCTCGTAGTCGTCCTTCCCATCGAACAGATTGGTAACGACCCTCAGCATGGGTTCCAGCAAGCTCAACTCGTCATCAGCCTCACCCCCAAAGACTCTCAACCGATGAGCCTCGAGGGCTTCTTCCTGTTGTCGACGAAGTTGATCCCGCGTCTGCCAAGCCTCGTACATCTGGTCCCAGTGATCCGCGGGCCGGTTGGCCAAGGGGAGATAAGTCGAAGCATGAGTAGTGGCATGCGGACTTATAAACGCATTGGGTTGAAAAGAAGAATCCGACTCGAAAGAAAAACTTCGCGAATGATTTGAAATGTTGGATCGATGACGCGGTCGACTTCTTGTCCGTTTTCTGTTATGACGCTTGCTCATATTTGTGGAGTTTTTGTTTTCCAAGAAAAAAGTGGTCGGAGTGGGTGGCGGGTGACACACCAACGCAAGAAAGCGATGGCTGCAAAGAGTAGTAAACGATGGCACCCCAGACGCAATTAGGCTGGATTATATATTTTTTGACATATCCGCTAGGCACCGGACCACAGACGTCGACTCAGACGAATTATCAGAAGTGACTCAACGGAATGCAGACGTACCATCGCCTGACTGGTCGGAAGGGCGGCCTGTGCGCACTGCGGAGGATCATAGGGCGCGCCGATACCTCCCGATGTCGTGACGGGGGAGTCACACCACGACTTCAACGCTCATTTCTTGCGAATTACGATGCAGAAAATTTCTGTAAAGGGTGGCCTGGAGACAAGAACGGGATGCATGTGGGGAAGAGAAAGTCGCTCATTCGCTGTTTCTCTAGGTACCCAAGTAGGCAGGAGTGGCTGTGCGGAAAGGGCTGCACATCTGATCAATCATGTCTCAGATGGCATGCGCGTGTGGTATTCTCAGTGCCACCGTGTGCGGTACAGGGCAGAATTCACCATCCGGCGTGCACAGGCAAACGGATCCGATTCGTTCGTTGTGCACCATCAAGGTACCCTAGGGTATCCATCGAGTACCCATCTGATACACCTTGCCAAGGCCTTTGTGTCTGGGGGATCGACACATATTGACAGCTGCTCTCGTCACCATCGTTTTGGGGAATCGTAAAGGCATGGGATTTTGAAATCGAGGGATCCACTAATGCGAGTATAGTGCCTGAGCCAAGATAACCTGAGTGCCCTCCCGCCTAAGGCTGCATCAAAGACCTGACACCACCAGATAATGCGAACCTCAAGGCCTCAGGGTTTCCGGATGCCTAGGGAGTCGTGTGCGAAATGGTGCCTGGAGGTGACCGGAAGATCAGCAGGATGTCGTCCAGGACGGATTCCTTTGCGAGTGATCTATCTCAATTGGATGGAATTGCACTCTTATCTTCCTACTCTTATGCCTTAGTGTCGGACATTTTCGCATCGGAGAGTCGATCACGGATGCGGCGGTCCCTAGGCTCCGATTTAGGATCGACGAGTTCACGATAATCCAGGGACGGCGAAGACCCTCTTTCAAGATTCAAGAGACGCATAATACCGTATGGTAGCTGGTTCCTGAGCGGTACTAATGGTGGAGGTGAATACAGTCCCTTCATATGCTGGTCAAGGGCTCCTCAGTCATTGAGGAGAAAGTCTCGCGGTCCCACTCCATTAGATCCCGCATCCGAAGGTGTCCGACCCCAAGAATAGGCCCACTACTGTCCGCAACTGCGGCACATTGTTCTCAACACCACCGTCAGCATTTGATCCTTGAGAGTCGAGATGCCGTTCCTCAGATACAGATATATCATCCGTGGACTGTTTTGCAACCCGCCATCTCCGGGCTGACAGCATGTCCCCACGCCCATCATGGCGACATCGCAGACGTGACGTCCTGATATCCGAACTACCCTTCTGTTGTTCATACATTCCACGGCATCCGAGTGCTCCTATTTACAGGTAAGCTTCGCAGCGGGGCTCGGCTGTCGGCGCGCTTGTTTTCTTAGATTCGCAAATCGGACAGTGATCGATTCGGTTGATCAAAATGGTGCAGACAATCTCCAGAGCTGCTGCTTTTTCTGCTCTCTGTAATCCTGCCCTGTATGTTCGAACCTATCAGTGACTAACACCAAACCAGTCTCTCTACTCTCGGCCCAGTATGCTTCAGCACAATATGCATCCGGACAGGACTACGCAGAATACATAGGGTACACGGCCTCTGGGTCCACGGCCCCTCAAGCCACGGCCTCTAGCGGCAGCTACGACTACTTCTACTCGGGCCTCTACCGCCGAGCCGACGACACGACGCTTTCGCAGGACTTTCAAGAAAGATGGGGCCCCCTCGCATCCGGTTCCTGTGCAGCATTCCTCGTCGTTGTCGTCGCTCCCTTTAGTGGGGTGCTAGTCCAACTGTTCCAGTTCCGCTCCGCCATTCAATTCTGGAGCTTTATAGCCCTCTTCCTCGGCCTCCTCGCCGTCTTCACAGGCGCCATCGCTATCGGGAGTCCAGAGAATTGGGTCCGTCCTGCTGCACACATCTACGAGCCGCTGTTGAGGGCGCATATTATTCTTGGGTTTGTGACACTTTGGTTGTTCGCCGTTAATCTCTCCTGGTACGTGCTCTGTGGGTTTCCGTGCTGGGAGAAGAAAGATGCCCCAGTGCAGACGGGGATGCGGAGGCGGGGTTGGACGGTGAATGCTTGGCTCTCGTGGTTGGTGTTTGTGGTTGGGACGGTCAACGTCATGGTGTCGGTTGTGGGCGGGTTTGGCGGGAAGAGGAAGCCCGCTGTTGTGGGGGGGCTTGTGACTTCGCTTGTTTGGATTGTGGGTGCTATGAGTGTGTTGTTTTTTAGGAATATGTGGCAGAGGCCGAAGGCGGTGAAGGAGGCGAAGAAGGAGAAGGAGGATGATTCGGATGAGGAAATCAGTCTTAAAGAGGCGCTGAGGCGCTTCGACAAGATCTGAGAGGTGGGGTCGGGGGTGTGGAGGCGTTGGTGCATGGTACGGTATGGACATTCGTTTGGCCTGTTTTTGTTCTGCGACTAGAAAAGTGTTGGATGGGGATGTTAGCATAGACATTCATTTTGCTAGCTGATCTTGTGGGGATGTAGAAGTATTGAACAAGCTACCCTAGCGGCATAAACATTCATTTTACTTGTTGAGATGCTGAGACTATGAAGTACTGCAGTCGGTTGTAGACGGTGATTGGACCTTCAATTGGTTGCTCGGATCCAGAGATCATGTCCATCTGTGTCTAACGGCTGCCTGTACCCGAGCCGTCGCTGTTTTTAGTAGCTGCGAAGGAACAGCGCTGATGTTGCCTGTTCGAGCTTACACGGTGCCCCTTTGCCACCTAACAACTTCAGCCTTACAGTATAGAGGCACATATGGTACTAGACATTTCACGCACGCGGTACGCTGCAGATGCGCTAGCACCAGAACTGCTAGTGTCCCGCTTCCGCTACTCAAGCGGGAACTATATATAGAAGCGGAGAGGTCGAGTTGCAGAGCGTCCATGTGCGGATTCGCGGCGATGCGACAGTTGATCTTCCTCCATGCCACTCTTTCGGTGTCACATTCCTATCGACGTGAGAGTAAGGGAAAGGAGATCTGCAAGATACAGATAGATATGGTGCTGGGCAAGGGAACAGCTCCAGCGCGAATACGAGCCACCCTGGGGCACTTCGTATCTGCCCCAGGTAGTCGCAACAAATAAGCGCATCTACCGCCTTTTGAAAAGGAGGGCATACTGCAGCAGAGATGTAACACACTGTGGCGACGTCGATATCATCAGTATAGGGTATGTTGGAAGGCGGAGAAGCACTGCCACCACCGCGTTCCGCTGCGAGATGGTGGTGCGCTAGGCGGGACTGCTCCGTGTTAGGTTGTAGACTAGATAGACGATGCGATGCTTCCCTCTCTGCCCTTGCGGCGGCCGGGGCTGGAAAGCACATGGATTTCTGCAGCCATGAACCGGAGACAAGCTGGACGTAACGCGTCGGGGGGCCATAGTGCCATCAAGCCTTCCAAGCTTTTCCGTCCTTACAAGACGGGCGCTCCCACCAGCCCATCAACACGTCCTGGACTGCTGCCACTATGCTGCTGCTGACCTCCGCTGCTCGAGACGGCGCCCACGGCTGCTGCAACTGATGCGTCCGCCAGCTTTCCCAATCCGTCGCCCAAGTCTGTCTGCCCAAGTTTATTCTTAGCTGCCGCCTCGTCCATCCATCCTCCGCCCCGCCCCCCGAACCCCTCTCCGCGCCTGAGCTTGCGCGCGCTCTTGCTCCTCCATTCCGACATCTCTGCAATGCCGTCGAAATTCGGATGGCCCAAGTCGAACCGCTCGCACTCGTCCGCCGATAGCTCGCCTGGCCATCCGTCGCCGGTGCCGTCTGGTACGTGACTTTCTGCACGCGCCTGCCCGCCTAGTCGGAGTGCGGCTGACCTGACGCGACTTTGCAGTGAACAACGAACTCCAGCACCCTCTCCCGCCGACCCAGCAGCCTCTGCAGCAGATTCCCCAGGGAGCATACGCCCAGCAGCAACAGCAGCAATTCCCCGCGCGCGCCTCGAGCCATCGTCACTCGTCCCACCTCACCTTCGACCGCCAGCCGCTGCAGACGCTCCAGGGCGGCCCTCTCCCTCCCGAAGCTCAGCACGCACAGGGAATTGAGCAGCGTCGGGGCTCGTACCAGCCTCAGTCGAGCAATTACGCGCAGCCAGAGCCGCAGAAGAAGTCGCTGCGCAGTCGCATCACAGCGAGGCTCACAGACCACGGCAAGGACGACGACCGGCACGCCAACAAGAACGGGCTCGGTCGACGCGTCTCTGTGCGGAGGAGCGACGGCCAGCAGCAGCAGCCTGACAATTTCGCAGCGCCCGGCCAGGATCGCCTGCAGCCAGCGAAGTGGACGCACCGGCAGGGGTCCAGCCCGCATCTGCCCACGTCGACTGAGCAGGACGAGGACGACTTGGATCCGTTCCTGCAGCACGAAGACCACGACACGACGCCGCAGCCGCCGCCCAAGGACATTGCCTACCAGCAGCAGCAGCAACGCGCACAGCAGTTTGCAGCCAATCCGCACCAGCAGCAGTACAATCGGCCCCCACTCACCAGGGTCGACACTGAGTCCAGCGGGAGCTACCACACCGGCCACACCCAAGGCGGGGTGGACCACTACAGCCCGGACCACCACCAGCAACAACAACACCAACAACAGCCCAAGCAACAGCAGCAGTACCAGAGCTACCAGCCGCCGGTGCAGTACGCGCAGTCCACTTCCGAGTACCAAGCGTTTAATCCCCAGACGGCGCCCAGCCCCCACCCTAGCCGCCCGTCTCACGATCTGAGCCAGCAGGAACAGCAGCTGCTCTTTCAGCAATATCAACAGCAGCAGCAGCCGACTCAACAATCGCAGGTTCTGCAGCCACAATCCCATCAAGACGCCCAGCAACATCCCGGTTCCTATCCGCAACAGCAATTCGCGCACTCGTCCGCTCAGCCGCAACAAGGCCAAGAGTACGCACCTCGTCCCTCCTCGCAGCAGCAGCAGCGCGAGTTCCAACCTGCGCAGCCCACTCAGCAGGTTCCCCAGATTGTGCAGCAAGGCCAGCAGATTGCGGATCCGCACCAGCAGCAACTTCGGCCTCCTTCGTCGCATCAGCTTGCACCGCCTTCTCCCCTCCAACAGCCCCCTGTCTACCAGCCGTACAACTCGCAGCAGTCTGGTGAGACTATCTCACAAAACAACACTCCTCAGCAGCAAGGGCAAGAAAACATGCCCGCGACTGGTGGCCAGAGGAACACCTTGAGAAAGGTCAACGAGGCCGGAGGTTCCTTGCCTGGGGCACCCTCTCGAGAGTCTTCGCAGCTCCAGTCGCCACCTGCTCAAGGTCAGATTCCCGGACACCCGCCGGTTTCACCTGGCCTTCCCTCTTTCGGGGCTAACGTCGTACCAACAGCTTCCCAAGGGCAGCCATACCGTGGAGACAAGTCGAACCAGCCAGGCCAAGTCAATGAGATGGGCCGCGCAACACCGCCGCCCCGCGCGACGAGCGACTTGTCTGACGAGGAGATTGCCAATCTGATCAAGGAACACGAAACATTACGTGAGTTTGTCGACCTCATACCCTGTTTGTCTAACATCTATGTTTAGGGGAGAAATATCAGAAGGTGAAGAGGTACTTTTTCGAGCAGCAGTCGCAGGTGCATGCCTTGCAGAATACGATTGCGAACCAGCGCATGTCACTTTCGCGCACGTCCTGGGACGACAGCGAATATGCAACGCGTTTCAACAGACTGGACGGACTAATAGCACAGCTGTCGTTTGCAATCCGTAAAGACTGGAAGTCGATTCCTCCCTGGCTTCACACTGCCGTGAACAAGAACGCCGTGGAGACCGGAAAGCAGGAGATGACGGCTGTGGGTAAAGCTTTCATTTCCTCTTGGCTCGTCGACAACATTTTCGACAAGTACTTCCATCCTGATCTGGAACCGAGTTTGTCAACCCAATTGAGGACGATCCAGTTGAACATCCGCAAATTCTCAACTCCGTGCCAGACAACAGAAGAGGAGGACGCATTAGTCGCAAAGGTAGTCAACTGGCGTCTAGCCACTCTCGAAGGCCTGACCGACCTGCTTCGTTCGCCCCAGTGCAGTACAATCCGGAACAATCTGATCGAAACGTTGAACGAGAGCCTCATCGGCTCGCTGCAGATGTTCCTCAATGACCCCGCTCCCCCGGACCTCAACGGCGGTGTCCCCATGATTGTCGAGCTGGCCATCAGCGTCGCTCAGCATCTCCCGCTCGAAAGCCGCGAAGTACATATCGAGTACTTTCCACCTGGCCATGCTCTCTCTTCTGAGTACATGAACGTTGAAACCGGCATCCCCGCACTGACAAGTCCAATCCTCGACCACGATGACGCTGCGTCTCTACTTAGCGTCGCCTCGAAAGTCGACGACACATCGTCTCTCACCGACCAACAGCCAGGGGACCAGCAAACCCAACAGCAGCAGCCCGGACCGCAAGGCGGCAAGGACAGCAGCGAGAAGAAACGAGGCATGTTTGGATTTGGAGCGTCGAAGAAACAAAATGCGCCTGCCCAGCTCGGCAAACGCGAGTCGTCGCTCGGTCAAGGTGGGAGTCAGCAGAGCCTTACCCAGCCTCAGGGACAGCAACAGCCGCCTGCCCCGAGAGTCAGGATGGCGGTGGGGTTGGCAGTGCAGATTAGGGGGAAGAGTATCCTGATCAAGGCGCCTGTTTATAGCACGTAGAGTGTGGAAGAGGTGTTAGGGGTTTGTTTGGATTGGTTATTGTGCGGCGATTTAGCAAGCGAGCGAGCGAGCAAAGAGTTCTGTGATGTATGGGTTTATATCTGGGGTCGTGTATAGGCGAGGGTGGTGCTGTGTGCGTAATGTGAATACATGAGGCGTGAGGTCTGTTGATTCTGGTTAGGGGAGGCTTAGACGTAGTGTCAGTTTGTTTGTTGTTCTGTTGCATACCGATACCCTCGCTTGTATGACTTACGGTTCAAAATGTGGAATATCTAGATTATTGGAAAATTTTGCAAGATTGGTGCACTGGAGAATGAAGACGGCCGAAGAAACTCTTAGTTTATCACATCGATTACTGCTTTGTTGCCTCTGTGTCTTGACCATGTAGTTGCATGACGCTCAGGATGCTTGGGAAACAGGGGGGAGGCGAGGAGGAGGGTAGGATGAGTTAGTTAATGGAAGTGTATGTTGTGTTGAGGATGTATGTAATCTCGCGTATTCAAGAGGTTAGGAGGCCATAGAGCATCATTCAGGAAGAGCTTCAGGTATCGGAGAGTGCCAATTGTATACATATACGAAGATACCGGATGTAATAGAAGAATAGACATCTGCTGAAGACCTTCCGCAATCAATGAGTCGAAAAAAAGAGAAGCATCTCTCCTGTTCAATTGCCCAAAACCTACGAACTTGTGGAGTACTGAAGCAGGTCTATAGATAGTGCATAATAAGACAGGAAAAGGAGCTTTACTTGGTCAAGTCCAACAAGTCAGCTAGTGTGGAAAAGCACAGTAAGTAAAAGGAACCGATTAGACGACAAGCTCTACACCTCGTCAACCCCCCGCAAAGGTACACTCATCTTCATCAAATCCAGCGTCCGCATACGTATAATCCCCCTCGGGTACGCATCCACATCCCCCTCCTCCAACCCCCTGAACCGCAACGGCTGCTCACCAACTTGCCGCCACGTACTCGTCTTCTCCGGCCGCTGGCAACAATTTCTCGCAAGGACCGCCCGCGCCTTCACACAGAGCGGGATCCACTCGCCCAACTCCTCGTTGACGCCTTCACGCTTGTCCGGACAACAGATGAGCACGATATCGGTGTCTGGAAATTGGAAGACGAGGTCGTGCTTGCGGATGTCGCCGTAAGTGAAGCCTGTGCAAAGGCATACGCCTGTGTTGGAGAAGCGGGGGTGGGCGAGCGAGAACCAGCGGCGGGATGTTCGGGGACTGTTTGGGTACTCTCTTATCTCTTCGAAGCCCACGACGGTGTCTCTGACTGGGACTTCGATGATATTGGCAACCGGCCTTGTTCTAGAGCCGCCAGAGCCGCCAGAATCGCCAGGGCCGCCAGGGCCCCGACCTGGATCACGTTCCCCAGAAGGCCAGTGTCCTGCAGACTTGGAGCGAAGAACAGCCTCCGTTGGCCGTGTTACTGCTCTGTAGCGGTACATGTTCCATTTCTGGGTGATCTCGTCTCGTAGACGCGTGTCTTCGGGCCAGATGTAAAATGAGGGTGGTGCTTCCCTGCGGAGGAAGAAACTGTGGTCGATGCGCGATAACGCAGATGAGAAGGCCGCCAACTCGTTCTTCTTCTCTTGCACATCACCATGTCGTCCGCAGCCTTCCACAGCCTTGCTATAAGCTGCACAGTCGCGGCTCACATCTTCCGTCATCACGGTGACTATATCGACGGAGCCGACAAGATGTGCCGTGACGTCGGATTCGAAGCTCTCCTGTTCCTCGCTGAAGTTGGGGCGGCGCAGAGGAACACCTCCAAGATGCTGAAAATTTGCCAGGTCTTTGAGGTAGTTGTGCAGGTATTCGCTGAAGCGGAAAATTTTGTCTGTGCGTTCATAGTCCAGCTGTAGGAGCTCGTGGTGGAGGATATCGGGATGCACTCCGTAGTCGATTGTCAGGTGGAGCGGAGATGGCTGGTGTACGAGACCCAAGAAGGCGTAGACTTTGTCATGTGGCCAGGATACCTTCCATTGGCCGTATTCTTCGAGCCATTCCGGGAGCGTGCGCTGTGTGGCTCCTGCCTCTAGTAGTCGACTGGTTGAATTCTCGAGTATGCCATGCTCGTCGAGAAACGCTCGAAACGTGTCAGATGACATAACATGATTGCCCAGTCGGATCTCAAGATCTCGCGCTTGTACTGCGAGAAAAGTCAGTTACTGTTCGTCACAGACGAGAAAAGAAGCTCACCAATCTCCTGGACCACCCACGCTCTCTCCCAATACTCGTTGTCACAGATCTGCTCGAGATAGCGTGGAGACCAGTCCATTCCCTCTTTCTCAAACCACTTCTGCCAAACCTGCAGGTACTCAAGTGGGTTGAACTCGTCTGAAGGGAGCCCGAGCCATGCGACTACTCGCTCTGCTCCTGCGTAGATGTCGCCCATGGTCAAGATCTGCCTGCTCCGTTCATGTAAGGCGCGCTCGTCCGATCCTTGATTGATGCACAGACTGTCAATCCACAACCACTCGCTCTCAGGATTAGGTCCGTAATGGCCGACAGGGACTGTTAGCAGATAGTTATAAAGGTTTTGCATGATGCGAGTCCTATAAGTCCCATTCAGCGTAATCTCTGGATTGTCATCTCTCCACTCGCTCCAGCGATACGAGAGAGCTGTGTACGGAGGTGCAGTGCTGAGGTCGTGCGTCTGAATGCGAGCTCTGAGATCGCCATCTGTGCTTCCCGGCCACGCTGGCGAAGACGTAATCTTCAGAAGACGGATTTGTTTGACTCCTAGAATGGAGGTGTAAGGAGTGAGAGTGCGGTATTCGTGGGTCGTCATACTCAAGTACAGGGGAGCTATATCTCGCCAGAGGAGGAAGGCGCAACTGCGCATGGGCGAACCCCATGATATACTCGAATTCACCAAGATGGTCGCCGATTATGTTCGAGTCTCTGAACAATAAAGAGTTTGCTGCATGGCCAGCGCAGTGCCGGATAAAGCCCAAAGGCTGGAAACACGGCTGTGTTGCCATGATGGAGTGTAGAGGCGGCCTATAAGAGCTCGTTTGGACCCCTCAGTATGCATAGTCCTTAAACACAGCCTACCTGCAGTCCGAATGAGCGGGTGCGTGTCTCAGCCCCCAGAAGTGGGACGAACTGTGATGCATGGTGGACTGGGAGACGGGAACCATTGCATTGGCAAACCGTGGGGCGTCTTGAAGAGCAGATGACGATAAACAACCCATGTACACTGCTCTTAGAGGCTGAACGGAGTCATAGAGTAAACGTTTGCTATACCTTACATCAATCAGAGAATACGGCCGGATGGTCTAGTGGTATGATTCTCGCTTTGGGTTCGTTCCTGATCTGCGAGAGGCCCCGGGTTCAAATCCCGGTTCGGCCCATCTCTTTTTGTTCTTTTGATCGCGTCTTCTTTTGCCCATTCGAAGCGTCTTCGTGCTCTTTTGCAGTCTTATATGAGGCCAATCGGCAGGAGTGGCAGCAAGACCGGGCCGGTGTCCTTTTGGAGCAGTCTGGGGAAGTAGCGTCCTCCG
This sequence comes from Sporormia fimetaria CBS 119925, assembly GCA_010093795.1. Lineage (NCBI taxonomy): Eukaryota > Fungi > Ascomycota > Dothideomycetes > Pleosporales > Sporormiaceae > Sporormia > Sporormia fimetaria. The sequence continues at coordinate 665,382 of MU006565.1, forward strand.
CCTAAGTACATCAAGACTCCTGTTATGACGATGTGGACCCGGGCTAGACTCGTCGCTATAGCTGACGCTAAATAAATACTTAGTAAGCGCCAAGACTTGATATAGGGTACAAAAGGGAAGGTCTCCTCAAGCTCTGGAGCTGTGCTTTTGTTTACAATTAGATTAGTTAATCTTCGCGGGTTGTATCTCGGAGGAGCTTACAATAGTCATGACAGCACCGCTTGATGATGTGTAGAGGGAAAACGCCGGGAGCTGGTAGGTCCTAATCCAGGGATTTGTATAGCGGGCGCTATCGTTACGGGGAGATCGTGACAAGGCGAGTTTACCGTTTACCCCGCCAGGGTTCGGTCTGGGCATGAACTCAACACCATCATGCAGTCCACCAAAAGATACCCCCCTCTTGAACTTCAGTGACATAGCCAGAACCCACAATGATACGTCTTCCCTGCTCTTAACATTCCCTCTCCCACCATGTCCTCTCCAAACTCTTACGTCCACGTCTCCCCCGCAGCTGCAATTCGCTTCACCACAGCCCTCTTAACCGCCCACTCCGTTTCCCCCAAAGACGCCTCCATCGTCGCCCACGCCCTCGTGGAAGCTGATCTCCGCGGCCATGACACTCACGGCATAACGCGTCTCCCCAGCTACATCGCCCGCATCAGGTCCGGCGTCTTGAGCCCCTCTGCAACACCGACTCTCCGGCAATTCACACCCGTCGTCGCGCACCTGGATGCAAACAATGCTTTTGGCTTCGTCGCCGCACACGCCGGCATGAACGCCGCGATCGAGATGGCGCGAACCTACGGCATCGGAATGGTTTCCGTGAAACACTCCAACCACTTCGGCATGAGCGCATGGATAGTGCAACAAGCGCTAGACGCCGGGATGCTAAGTTTCGTTTTCACAAACTCCTCGCCTGCCCTGCCCGTCTATGGTGGCAAAGGCAAACTCATGGGCGTGAGCCCAATCGCCGCTGGAGCGCCGGCAGGGAAGAGAGGAAAACCCATGATAGTTGACATGGCGCCGAGTGTCGTTGCAAGGGGCAAAGTGTACAAGGCTGTACGGCGGGGCGAGCGGATTCCAGAGGGGTGGGCGTTGGACAAAAACGGGAAGCCGACGACGGATCCGAAGGAGGCGCTCGAAGGCGTCATGTTAGCTATGGGCGGGCCGAAAGGGAGCGCGCTCGCGGTCATGATGGATGTGTTTTCTGGGGTTCTGAGTGGAAGTGCGTTTGCGGGGGGTGTGGCGAGTCCGTATGATGCCTCGCGTGTGGCCGACGTGGGACATTTCCTGGTTGCTATCAAGCTGGATTTGTTTATGAGCCGGGATGAGTTTGGGGAGAGGATGGATACGTTGTACGAGACGGTTGTCCGGGCGGAGAGGGCGGAGGGCGTGGAGCGGATATACTTCCCAGGGGAGGTGGAGTTGGAGACGAAAGAGAAGCGACTGAGAGAGGGAATACCGTTCGTGCAGACTGAGGTTGATGCCTTGAACGAGGAGGCGAAGGAGACGGGGGTCGAGTACTTGAGGACGATCGCTAAGGAGAGGGCGCGTATATGAGACAGTGAAAGCAGGTGACTGAACCCAAACTAGCCATCCGGCTGCAGAAATGGCCATCTGGCGCAGATATGACCATACGGCTACAGAATGATTATCTGGTCGCAGATATGATTATCTGGCTGCAGAACTGACCATCCGACCGCAGAAATGACCAATCGGCTGCATAACCTTGAACGCGACGGACGAATTCCGTCATAGAAGTAAGTTATAGAGGTAAGTTATGGAAGTAAGTCTTAGAAGTAAGTCATAGAAGTAAGTCATAGAAGTAAGTCATAGAAGTAAGTCATAGAAGTAAGTCATAGAAGTAAGTCATAGAAGCAAGTCAAGATTAATGCCGTCTATTGCGCAGCAATCCTAATCGTACTGTTACAGTGTAGATGCCACGGCCTTCTATGCAGCCAGTAGCCATGTAGGGAATCTATGCTGATAGGCTGCAGAAAACCGCAAGATCAAAGAAAAAGAACCAAATCCGTAAGGAATCATATGCAAGAAGAAGACAGGCTGACTTTTCCGTTCCGCGAGAAATTGGCGCGAAAGTGATCCCAAAAATGTCATGACTGTCAGGCAGATCGTTCAACCACCCCACTCTCTACACTCGTCTCGTCGTCTATTTGGCAATCTCAACGCCACCGGTGGCGCCGAGAGCCTTCTTGATGTCGCCGTAGATGGCGAACTGTCCGGCGGTAAGAGTACCAACCTGATTGGCGTTAGTGGACGTCTATGTTAAATCCCTGGGTGTCACGTACCATGAACAGACGGGCGCCAATACCAGCATAGGATCCACGGAAGCCGAGCTCCTTGGCCATCTTGATCAGGCGGCTGGTGGTGCCCTCTCCGGGCTCGCCCTTGGTCTTGTTGATCTTGGAAAGCATAGTGTCGGCGGGCTGGGAGACAAGGGCAGCGGCGAAACCGGCGATGACACCGGAGCCAAGGTTGATGACGGTCTGCATGCCGTTGGAGGCGGTGGACTTGTCGACGGTGCGGTAGATGGCCTCATTGACCTTCTCGAAGACGACGAACTTGGCCATGGTGTAGGGGACCCTAGAAATTGTCAAAGACTGTCACTTATAGCAGCATCGCAGCACTTACTGCTTGAACAGGATGGGGCCGAAACCAGAGTAGAAAGCACCGACACCCTCGGTCTTCAGGATCTTGCCGAAGCCACCAACAAGGCCGTTGGCGAAGGTAGGCTCAGAAACGAGACGGATACGGGTGGCCTCGAGCGGGCAGAGGGCGATGTCGGCGAAGAACTCAGCAAGGGCGGAAGAGGCGAGGTAGACAGCAGTGCGGTTGTTGGAGGCGGTCTCGTAGCCGAGCATGTTGATGGACTGCTGCTTGAAGAACTCATATCCTCCGAACTTGAAGGCGCCCTGGAGGAAGTAGCCAGCGGCGGTGGGACCGAAACCAGTCCATACGGCGCCAGCGCCCTCCTTTGCGATGACCTGCTTGAAGCCGCCGATGAGGCCGCGGTTGTAGGTGATAGGGTCGAGCTGGATCCTGGTCTTGACACTGTCGCGATGGTTAGCCGCACGTCCGAACACTGCGCGACGACGCGCGTTCCGTAGACAATTGAGGCCCGCGGGCACTACAGAGGGGGGCGCAAGACGTACACGTCGACGGGGGTCAGAGCACCGTGGGTGACGGAGCAGCACACGGCACCAGCGAAGGCGAATCGCGCATAGAGACCGAGGCCGCTGGGCTTGGTCGGGTCGGCAGCGATGGCGGTCTGCTTGAGGGCATCGAGCTTGGTCGAGCCGGTCGACGTCGAAGGAACGTTGGCAGTCATGGCTGTGGAATGGGATCAATCGCTGAAAGAAACAACAATGAGAGGAGAGTGGGTTGTGTTGTGGTGTTGAGATGGACGGGAGGATGACGAAGTAGTGGAAAAGACTTTGAGCCGCCAGGCGCTAAAACCTTGGCTCCCCACGGAACGGAAAAGCCCGAGTTATGTGACCGAGGCCCAAATTTGCTCTCAATCTCCCCAGATTTATTGCTCAGGCCGCCAGTCTTCCTGTGCGACGACGCTCTATATTCGCTTCCGTTATAAGCTCGTCTCGATCAAGCCGATGTCAAGAAGTCCCTTCTCCGTTGGCTGCACATCACAAGGTAGGGGGCATATGCTGACCATCATGGATGGAATTATCAACTGGCCGATTTGACGCCGAGCACGCCCTGGGGATGACGCCTACGGACACACCATGTAGATAAAAGCTTGCCATCATTTCGCCGGTTTTCAATAGGTACCAATTGCATCTGCGTGACGTCGGTCAGAGTATCTTAGACACGTTGATTGACTACCAGTGCGACATAGGGAACCGCTACTTTATTAACACTTCATCCTTACTACAGACTCCCAACCACGCCTACGTCAACACCGAAACCAAATCCAAAACAATTTCTGGATATGTGAAAGCTGAACGTGAAGCAAGAAAATAAGAGAGGAATGCCTAATGGCCATTGCGGAAGCTCTCCGACTCCCGCGCATGACGTTCATTCTCGGCCGCAAAGATGAGTACGGTCATCAATAGGAAGACGAAGGCGAAGACAAACATGACCAGGCTCACGATGGCCGTTGCCTTGGCGTAGAGTTTGACCAGCCTGCGTCGAGCCTCCCAGTTGAAGCTCCTCCATGCGTCAACGAAGCCAACACAGCCAGTGCCACCAAGCAGTCTAGGGACGACCTTTCCGGCGAAGGTGCGATCGAACGGAACAACCGTCTCGTCGCTGTCTGGGAGCAGAGATGCCTCGACGCGAACGAGCGTGACATGAGCAGGAAGTGAAATGAACAGCATGCAGGCTGCAAAGACGGCTACGACACACACAGCGCGCGGGATAATGGCCGAAAAGGCAAGCTCCTTGGAACGAGAGTCGCCAACCTTGGGTAGCACGTCGAAGAGGCCGATCAGGTAAACCGTCGCTCCCGCTACAATGATCGCGACATAGTCAGCACAAGCGGCGACGGCAGCCGGAAGGGCAATGTTCTTCCAGTTTTCACGGGGCAGCAGACGCTGCCTCCAGGACTTGGTGTTCGGCATGGAGACGACCTTGTGAGCCCAGTTTGCGTGGAGGTGGGAAACCAGGGCGCCGCTCAGGGCGGTTACGACGACCATGACAAAGGCATTCTGGGGCAACGCGACCAACATGATGTTTCCAATGACGTTGAAGGCGAGGTTGTAGAGCATGTAGGCTTTATACCCGCGCCATGGTGCAAAGCGGCCGGCCTGACCCCTGAGGTGTCGGATGGTGCCCCGAATACTCGATGTAACCGGCTTCTCGTTCACCAGAGTGACCGTGATGTTGTCCTCATCTAGGAGTCCTTGTTTGGCTTCATCCAGCCCTTCGTCGGAGGCTGCAGTTACAGTGACGGCGGCCGTAGGGCTCTCGACCATGGCGAGAGTAGCAACGACATTGTACAAGGTATAGTCGAGCTAGGCGGCATTAGAAGAAGTCGTGCGCATGGCCGGGTAGTAGACTTACAGCACACACGACCACGACGAACAGGATAAAGCCGAGAATCAGGGGAAGGCCATATGCGGGCGGAAGCGACCCGACTGCCCCCGCCATCATGGCGGCGTCGGTGGTAGCATCGCGCTTCGCAAGGCCGCTTTCGAGCGAGGACGCCGAAACATGTTGGATGCCGCGTCGCACGGCGTGGAAAAGGAGAGTCATGAGAGGCAGAAGGTCGAGAAAGGAGCGATAGAAAGTGGGATAGATATTAGACAGAGTGTTTGTAGAAGTAGAGGTATGGGAACGACAGAGAAGATGACGAGGCAGAGGGCCCCTTTGAAGTGGGAGGTGGCGGCTGGTGGAACAAGAAGAGGCGCAGCTGGGCGGCCTTCTCAGGCAGCGGACATGCACGGGCCAATCAGCTTGTTTGCTATGCCACGAGCGACTTAGCCGCAGACTGTGATTCGCTATTTTTGACTGTTGGAGCACTTCACCGGTCGGGGGATCCTTTGCTGACAGCATTTTGAAATTGACCATGAGGCAGGAAGTGGCACGGTGAATCAGAATCCATACCGGTATCTTTGGGTTGAGAAACTGATCTTCACATTATCTCTCAGGGTCGATGTGGTACATGGACTAAAGACATGATTTCTATCACCTATCTCGACATCATCCTCTCGCGAGAGGCGATACACAAAGAAGGGCCAATGTTGCGAACTGAAACACGGAACGTCATGTGAGATGCAAGCTTATGCGTGTAACCAGCGAGGCAGACTTCCAGCAACAATATGTCTTTCCTGGAGGATTCTTCAACCAGCTTGCGGCGACTTACCCTTGTCGTACTGCTCGATAGCCTTCTCCACCTCGTTATAGACGGCATCGTAGGCACCCAGACGCCGTTTGGCCGCGGCGTAGATGTCTTGCATCTTGGATTCCATGCTCTCCACACGACGCAACACCAGCTTCGACGTGGCCCACATTCGCTCCGTCTCCTGTTTGACGTTGACCATCATTGTAGCCGTGCCTGGATGTGTCATCCTTTCTTTGCGTACTTTAGCCCTCTCAGCCAGGTCTTTGATGTCCATAGCAGCAAACTTGCGAGCTCTTCGGTACGAGTCGGCACTCATACCCCGCAGGATGTCGATATTGGCGTCAGTGGCTTCGCATGCCGTCCGCAAGACATCTCCATCGTCCTGAAATAGGCGCACCAATTCTGCATCTACTGCATCACAAGTCTCATACAAGTCCGCCGGTTCAGGTGCATCTCGATCATCAAAGAGGCCCTTTTGAGCCGCTTGCGCAATGGTGAGTTCTTCCAAGTCGTCCAATGCTCTCCGATACAGGTTCTTCCGCGCTTGCTTGACATCGCTAAGAAGAGCACGAGCGCTTTGCTTCTTGATTTCGTGGTCGCGCAAACTTCGCTCCGTCCTCAAACGATCGATGTTCTTGTGGTCGCGGCAGGCTGCCGCGAGTGCCAGCTGTTGCTCAAGCGATTTCTGCTCCTTACTTGTCTCGGTTAACCAAAACCTGACCTCAACGAACAGCGCCTTCCAAACGTTGAGCCACAGTTCCGGATCAAGGCGTATGTCGGGATCGGCTATCCTTGTATTAGCCACCATGGTGACCAGGATGGCGTAAGGTCTCTGAGTTGCGAACCTCGTCGTGTCCGGGCGAAACGCGTGAAGAGCGGCGAGTAACCGGCCATTGTTGTCTTCGAGATCCGATTTAGGGCACTTCCCACGCTTGACACAAGTGACCACGCGGACACGCTCCTCGAGCAGGTATAGCAATTCCTCACGCTGGTCTGGTCGATTACCGTTTCCGAATTCCTCGCGAAGTACCCTCTGGTTCCATTTGTGGATCACCTCGGTGAGCTCCTCGTAGCTGCTTCCTCCTCTTTCAGCATTCCCTTCACGAAAGGGAGCTAGAAGGTCTTCCTGCTCTTTCGGGGCTGGTACCTGACCAGCAGCGATCCTTGTCAGAATCTCCGTGTCTAGAGGGCTGCTAAGAGCTATCTCACTGACCCAACCGTCATCATTCTTGAACTCGGATATGAACTCGACTCGCTTCTGCTCCTGGTCAGCTAGGGCAAACAGCCATACACGCGCATCCTTGAGGCTGCCGATTGAAACTTCCACCCTTGGGATTATCAGATCTTGTACGGCTTCCCAGGAACCCTCCGACCTTGGCCTGGTGTTCTGTTTCGCATCCGGGCCTCGTAGGTTTCTTAAAATCAGAGCCCTTGTGATTTTCGAAGGGGCATCCTCAGCTGGCGTTCTCGTCGTGGTTTCCCGAGTGGTCATACTGTTGTCTCTAGGACCTAAATATCAGTACTATGGGTGGGTTATTCTGCATTGTTAGCTCGACATGCAGACCATGTGCATGAACACTTCTCAACTATGTGACTGCTACCAGTGGCTGAGTGTTCAGGTTGATAGGTCACTGCTTAGGACGGTGAAGGGGTCTGTGAACGTGCCATCTTCCATCGAATATTGAACGTGCGAAATCACGCAGGTCAGCCAATATGCGGTAGATGGCCCATAACTCGGCGAATTGCATGCCATCGCCAATTCGTAGGTGATGGCGCAGTCCCTTTTCTCTGTGATGGACGAGGGTTTCTGATTCTGTTAAACTCGCGAGTCGGCACACGTTCCGTCTGCACAGCTTCGGTCTGTAAAGTGAATTGTAGTTATCATGCGACCGTCCAGATCGGGATGGGGTGGAAGACGTTGAAGTGCTGCGATCGCCGATCTCGCATCCTGTTTAGGCTAGCGCCAGAATGTTCGTGGTCTGCAAACCGATAGCGAGAAGAGCGTTCACAGCCAGAGGTGCTGTAAAACACGATATATTTTCCCGTGCTCGGAGTTTAATGGTTCTCGCGGCAATTCTCTTTTTGAATTTCTTCGGTGTACGTAATCATTTGTTGTGAGAGGGGTCCGGCCTGTAGTTAGCCATCGCTATCGGTCCGCCTGCCACCTGGGCAGAGGGCACGAGCTCCACGTCGCGACCGCCTTTTTCTTCACCTCCCCCCGCCTGTGCTTCTTATAGACATACAACATTATTCAGGACTGCGGCGGGCTAGTGCCCGGGTGCAGGTCTTCACTGGCCCTCAATGTCTCTCGTGCAGCATGTTCATCCCAATGAGGGCACAGATCGAGAGGAGGCGCTAGTGGACCTCTTTCTCCCCTCTATAGAACGGCACGCCACCCACGAACAGGAGCGAGAACGTCAACGTCGATTCTCCATTGAGAGCGGACGGCCCCTTAGTCAGACAACTGTTCGACGCGTAGTCAGCTACGATGCTTTGAAACCTCCCGAAGAGCCCACGGCTACAGAAAAGCACGGTGGTGTTACGCAGTATCATGTCTCTACTGTGAAGCGACTGGGTAAGTTAAGCAAAATCGAGTCTGGATTTGAGGGACTCCACTGACGTCCCAATACAGCGCAAGTTATTACTACTGTACTTGCATGTTGGTTCGCGAGTGGCATTGTCTTCGGTTTCGCGGCACTCAAACCCATTCTCGTCAAGGAAGGCGTGTTCAGAGATCTATGCGAACCAGATGAACTGGACGCTGGAGTCGAAATCTGCTTCAAACAAGATCTACGACTGAACTTCTTCTTCAGCCTGGCTTCGACAACGGCAAACGTATCCGCATTACCCATTGGATACATGCTTGATCGTTATGGCCCTATGGTTTGTTTCCTATTCGGCAGTCTTTGCCTCTCCATCGGGAGTATCCTGATGAGTCTGGCATTTCGAATACCCGACTTCGATGGCTACACTATCGGCAATTTCTTTCTCGCTCTCGGGGGTTCTGCTATCTTCCTTCCATCTTTCCAAATTGCGAACGCCTTCCCGCAACATGCAGGGACCATTGTTGCTACCGTGACTGGCGCCTTCGACGCCTCGGCTGCCGTGTTTCTATTCTACAGACTCGCGTACGATGCGTCCGAGGGCAGGTTCAAACCGGATACTTTCTTTTTGCTCTATCTTGTTGTGCCTGTCGCAATCGCGATCGCACAGCTTACCTTCCTTCCCAAGGAGAATTACAAGACGGTGCCACAACTGGAGATCAAGATCGCCAAAGCCGAAGACAACACCCGCGACGTGCACGATTCGGACGACGATCTCCTTTCGGACGAAGTTTTGAAGGCGCGAAAAGCCAGAACGCAGAAACGAAACAGACGATTAAGGAAATTAGATGAATTAGTCGGGGGCCCTGACACGCGCAAACATAGGGAAGAGAAAGAGGAGAAGATCCATGAAGCCTCAGGAGTGTGGGGCGCTCTACACAATAAGAGCGCCAAAGAGCAGATGCTCAGCCCCTGGTTCTACCTGTTGGCTCTCCTGACAGTTTTTCAGATGATCCGCATGAACTATTTCATCGCGACCATTCGAGAGCAGTACGATTATATGCTCGACTCGATGGATCAAGCAGCCCGCATCAATGAAGCGTTCGATTGGCTTCTTCCGCTTGCTGGTGTCATCTCCACGCCATTCTTGGGCGTTATGCTCGATAGCCTCAGCACATCCACCGTGTTGATGCTGCTTACCGTTGTCATCACCGCGATAGGGGTCTTCAATTCGATCCCACTTTTTTGGGCTGGGCTCGTCAATGTGCTCCTCTTCGTTTTCCTTCGTCCGTTCTACTACTCCGCCATGTCCGACTACGCCGCCAAGGTCTTTGGCTTCGCAACATTCGGGCGTGTCTACGGCAGCATCATTTGCTTCTCAGGGGTCGTCAACCTCTGCCAGACGGCGATCGTCGCCCTCACTAAGGGGCCTTTCCATGGAAACCCCTTGCCCGTCAACGCCTTTTTGACTGTCTCGGGCTTTCTCGTTGGTACCACACTGTTTGTCTATGTGGGCGTTCAGTCCTACCGTATGCGAAAGAAGCTGGAAGAGGAGGATCGCTGGACGTATACTAATACGGACGCAGGCAGTGTCCTGGATAGCCTACTGGAAGAGGACGAGCCTGTGCACTATGGAAGCATTAACAGGCATCTCTAAAGATCTGAAAAGGTGGCTACCTTTGAATTTTGTAACAAGGAAGGTGTGCAATTTCACTCTCGGTGCTGCTTCTTCCGAGCATGGGAATCCCAGGCGCCTTTGGAGCGTGTTTGCGTCCTCGCTCTGGCCTATACATCTTTCCTAGCTCAGGAAGTCAGGCGCCATCGACCAGCGGAGATTCATATTACGGTCGCTTACGGGGCATCGAGCGCGGCTGCTTGTTTGTTATTCTCACTTCTGCGTAGCTCTTAGCTTGCCTTTCTTTCCTACCATTCCTCTTTTGATATGATTTCTCCAGCGTTTGCAGTGGATCGTAACGGAGTACTGGAGGAGGCCTGTTTGTACGTTACGGAGGAGGGTTTACTTAGTTACTTGCTAACGGAGAAGTTACTAGCCGTACCGGGCAATTAAATAGGTAAATTGTTGGAACAATAAGCGACATGGGATTCGGAACACCCAGATGGGTAACACGAGGGTTGCTTGGCAACCCCGCACCAGGTGTCTCTTTATCGTACCATGTAGCTTCGAGAAGAACAACAGAACAACAATCCAACCGACTTCATGACTGCATAACGTTTTCCATTTCATTTCAGCACTAGTGCTACAGACCCAACCAACATAAATTAAATTTAAACTAATAAAACACGTAACGCTAGAGCTACTGTTAAAGCTGCCTATCCTATAGGTGTTAAAGCCCTTCTTGTAAGGGGCAGGACGCAGAAGACTGCAGGTGCAAGGTAAACAGGGATTGTATTCGATAGGGAGAAGAGCTAGTCTCGTAACTCGCATTGAGTCCTGCTCGGTTCGGTTCGGAATAAGGTATCTCCGAATTGGCTCCGAAGATACCATCGAGGCACGTGACCTCTGGGCCCTAGCCCGTTACAGCCAGAAACTAAAAATCTAGGAGCACTTGTACACAGAAGCTCTAAAGGGAGTGCGAAGTCATCATGGATGGTTCGCTTTCTAACTACCTATTGCGGTAACTCGCTTAGGTTTCCGGCAACTTCTGTTCCACGTAGAACATCCATGCCCGGGCGGATACATGTAGCTAATGGACGACTAAACTAGTGTGAAGGTCCAGCGGGTATGGAAGTACCGTGTATGGATCTTGGTTGGTTCTCGGGGATGAGCGTCAGGGTTCTTTGCACGGGTGGTGATATCAAGACAGTAAAGAGTAGACTTTCTGAAAAGGATATCGTGGATTGAAAACCAAGTGTACTAAGGAAGTACT